>PVIH01009111.1:0-85084 GCA_004025045.1 Sigmodon hispidus | reverse complement strand
AGGCCCGCCGAGCCCTCCTCACCTCTGGTCAGGGTTCGAATCCGCCCCTCATAGACCCCTGCAGTTGGTTTGCTCAGTTCACTCAGTTCAGGGTCGCAGTAGGGCTCCTAGTAGATTCCCTGAGCAGCAGGGGCTGCGGGTGTGGCCAGGTGCAGAGTTCAGCTGCCCCTGCTCCAGAGTGCGCTGGGACGCCGCAGAGCAGCAGAGGAAATCTTAAAACAGCCTAGTATTGACTCTATCATGTGGTTACTAGTGTTCATGCTAATAAAGATTTATAATGAAGAAGAGCAAGCTGAGAGACAAAAAATAAAATGTACAGACTGAGGAGAAAGGGGCACCAGGGAGTGGAATGGAGCTAAATCCTGTGTTCAAGGAGATGAGTTGATTAACGGAAAGTCTTATGTTAAGTGGAATAAAGGAAGTAGAGACCTTGAGGCAAGATCCCACTCAGCTATGCTTCCAACTTATGAAAAGGAATTAGAGAACATCTTAGGTCCAGGTGTGGAGGTACTCTGTTAATCCCAGAATTCAGGAGACAGACATTCAAGACCTGCCTGGTCTACAGAGCACGTTCCAAGACAGCTAAACTTATTCAGTGAAGGAAACCATGAAAAACAAAAAGCTGGCAAAGATCTAATTGAACAAGGGGCCATGTTCCATTTCCAGAAGGCAGTAGAATTGGCAGCTTTGGTCACGTGGTTCTGGCTTTAGAGTCAAGGATAAAAAACAGAGGTTATGGAATCTCCCTCCACAGCTAAGGAAAGTGTTTGAGGCCAGGCATGTGTCAGGGCTGTCCCTGCTTGGAGGGCCAGAGACACTGACCATTGTGTGAAGCTGTGATGATGAAGCCTGGATTGCTTTGGAGACCCCAAGATGTTGAAGACGCCAGAGTCATGGGATACCTGTTGAAGAAAGGTAGGGGTATCTATATGGATGAGGAGGCAGAAAAAACCGCTAAGAGCCAGAGGTGGTAGGTGATGCCAAGTAAACAGTGTCTTCCAGATACAGCAGGACTGATATACATATGAACTCACAGGAACAGTGGAAGCACACACAGAGCCCGCACAGTCCAACACAGATAGGTTCCCAGCCCTGGGAACTGCAAGTGGACACAGGGTCCCACCCCTAACCAAGAAGCTATTATCAGCTGATGCCTGCTGGTAATGGGAAAATCAAATTTCTCCAGTGGAGTATCACCAGGTATATCAGCTCTACGCCAAGGATGGCTCCATGGTGTTTTGTTTTTCTTGTGAACCTTTTTGTTTTGGAATCTTTAAAAAAATCTTTTCATTTTTGTTTGTTTATTTTGACCTTTGTTGTATGTTTTTGGTTGAGAGAGAACATGAAATTGGGTGGGTAGGGAGGTGAGGAGGGTCTGGAGGAATCAGAAGGAGAAAACAATTGTGATCAAAATATAGTGTATGTAAAATATATAAATGAAATTTTTATATAGAAAGCAAAAATTAAAAGAAAATGAAGTCAGAGAGAAGAAGAAGAAAAAGAAGGAGAGAGAGAGAGAGAGAGAGAGAGAGAGAGAGAGAGAGAGAGAGAGAGAGAGAGAGGAGAGAATCCTTGGGAGGGACGGGGTTGTGGCCTGAGTTCTTCAGACTGTTAATCTTGTCTTTTAGATTGATTGTCAATCTTAAGCGAGCAATACCATGATCTGACAGATGCAATGGTGGGAAACTCAGAAACAGTCTATGTCCTGAAAGAACTAACATTGAATGAAAAAGAACAGCATTAATAAAAACACTAAATTGCCACCTGGTCAAGAGAGGCCCATACAGTTCAAGGAAACCTTGAATGAAGACATGACATGGGCAGTGAATAGTCACACCATATGCTAACTGATGGTGACACATGATAAGACTGCTTAACAGGTGTTTCACTCCACTTAATTAGCTCATTATTCTCCTACATGGAAATTCCCATGAATGTGTTTTCTATTAGGTTACAGCTCCATGTAACAGACACAAAGTCAATAATATCATAGATGAGAGATCAACTTTTTCTCTCACATAAACATTCGTGATAATACAACAAACTATACTCTGTAAGATTACTGAGAGTCCAGGTCCCCTCTTTTTGTGAACCTGTCAACTGTACAGTGATGTCATCATCCACCTGCCTGAGATGATACATTCTCATGCCTATTCTAGCAAGGGTGCTTGGGAAAGAAGATGTGTGTTCTTTGCCTGTAAGGGCAGAACCTAGAATGGCATATGTCTCTTTATTCTAAACCCTTTGGTTTGAACTTGGCTCCACACAGTTAGTTACAAGGTGCATATTCAGAATGGCCTTATGGTAAAAATGAAAACAATACCAGGAAACAGGAATTTGGGTACCAAGGCAGAGCCATCAGTGAGTCTCCATCACATACTGTCTTGACATGGTTTGGGCTTCCATGCTCCTTTGGGCCTGAGGTTGGCTTGCTTGTCACTCTGCATCTGTCTCTGGGGTCACCATGGGAGGAGCTCTGGTAAAGCTCAACACAGCATCTCTCATTTGCCTTGCATATGGATCCAAGCTTCCTGATGTTATGATGATCAATCTTGTGTGTCACCTCTTCTGGGCCCCTGAGTGTGCAATTACTCAGTCAAGCAGTACTTTGGACTTGTCTGTAGGATAGTTTGTATGAAATGACCAGTTGGATTGAAGAATGAGTAAAGCAGATTGCCATCCGCCATGTGGCTGGTCTTCCTCTAATTCATTAAAGACCCACATAGAGGGCACTCCTGCCTGGCTACCTGGAGCTAGGATGCAAGCCTTTTCCTGCCTTCAGACTTTAATGGAAATCTCATGCTCCTCTTGGAACCTTGTTCTTTGACTTGGAAATGCATAAGTTCTCTCAGGTCTACCACTTTCAGATCACAGATGCTGGGATGTTAGGATTCAGCTTCCAGAACTGCATCAGCCAGTTTATTCAAATAAATACACATATGGAAAAGAGAGAAAGAGTGTGTGTGTTTCTGTCACTGTATAATCTACCTGTGTTGTGGAATATTATTTTAAGATGTATTACATTTGTTTATCCTGTGGAACATTTGTTTGATGATGCAAAGATGGGTTGCCTTCTTTTATGTTGCATCTGTTTAACACTGAAGCTGTGCTTCTTTGCCTGTCTAAAATACCTAGTTGGTCTAATAAGGAGCTGAGTGTCAATAGCAAGGTGGGAGAAAGGATAGGCAGGCAGAAAGAATAAATAAGAGAAGAAATCTGGGAAGAGGGACCAGGAACAAGAAAAGAAGAGGCCTGCCACCCAACCACCCAGTCAGACACGGAATAAGAGGGAAAGAAATAAATACAGAAATAGAGAAGGGTAAAGGCCCAGAGGCAAAAGGTAGCTGGGATAATTTAAGAAAAGCTGGCTAGAAATAAGCCAAGCTAAGGCGACACATTCATAAGAAAGAATAAGACTCTGTATGATTTATTTGGGAGCTGAATGGTGGGCCCCTCAAAGAGCAAAGAGTAAAAACAAACAAACAGTATACCTGAGTTATATTTTAGTTAAAAAATAAAAGCAAATTATGAGCCTCTGACTTTGGCCCCATATGTAACAGATGGATGGGGACAGTTGGTGCTGGCAGCTATGATGTGGCTCCTACAGATCAGAGGATCACTAATCTAGACATGGATGTAGATCTTCTGGGCCATGTTCTCCACATGGAGTGTTTCCTTGTCCTCCAGGTCATGTTGCAAATAATGCAAACACTGTATTTGACTCAAAGATACAATCTATTGCTTGTCAAGAACACTTGATCTCATGTTACCTGTGGTTTCTCCAATCTCCATAGAAACTGTAACATACACGTTCACTCTTGATGAAGGGTTTTCTCTAGTCTAAAATGATGGGAGGAAAAAAGCATATCTTTTTAATAGTTATGCAGAGCACAGCCATCCTTTAAAGCCTCGCCTCTGGATGGGCAGTTGAATCCCGTGAACAAAAGCCAGTATCAACACAGTCAAAACATAACTCCAGAAGCAAAAAGTACTGTGAGCACCCTCCTTCTCAGACTAGGCTTCTGGCTTGAGCTATCGGGCTCAGACACAAGGCAAGCTATTCCAATGACAGAGTTAACATAAGTATGTCATGTTTTGTGCTTGTGTATGGTTAGGAGAGACCTGCTCATTTCACTGAGACAATGAGAAGAATTAGGTTCAGTCAGCAGGGGGTTTATAGAAAGAAATTAACATAGATTTTGATTTAATAATCACTGAAAAGTGATCACATTGTATATGTGTGTGTGTTTGGTGTGTACACATTTATATATATTCATATGTGTGTGTGCTTGTTCAGGTATATGTAGACCAGAAGTCAATGTCAGGTGTCTTTTTAAATGTTTTTAAAAGTATTTATTTCTTTTATCTGTAATGGTGTCTTTTGCTCGCATGTGTCTGTGCACCATGGGTGTGCAGTGCCCTCAGAAGTCAGAAGAAGGAGTTGGATCCTCTGGCACTGGAGTTACAGACAGCTGTGAGTCTTCATGTAGGTACTGGGAACCAAATCTGAGTCCTTTTTAAAAGCAGCAAGTGCTCTTAACCAGTGAAGCATCTCTCCAGCCCTCTCCACTCTATATTTTGAGGCAGGGTATCTCACTGAACCTGGGGCTTTTTGTTTCAGCTAGACAGGCTGACCATTGAGAACCCTTGACACACTCTAGCACCAGACTTACAGCTATTCACTACTGTGCCTACATTTTCATCGATGCTGAGAGTTTTCATGCTCACATAGTAAGCACTTTACCTCCCGATCCATCTCTCTGTTCCCTTACTATCATATACTACCAAAGGCTCAGTGTTTAGAAAGTGTCTAGCTCACATCCAGATATTCCATTTAAAGTAGACGATTTAGTGGTGTTCAGCACACTGTGATGTTGAACCACCATCCGTCATTCAAAACCTTTTCATTACCACCAAATAAGCTTTAACTGTTAACAGCTCCTTTTTTTTCTCTTTACAATCCCTAAAGCCCACTTATCTACTTTCTATAATGTATAAATTTGCCTATTATTGACATTTATTAAAAATGAAATCTTAAAGACTACAGAGATGACTCAGCAGTTAAGAGCTCTGGCTGCTCTTTCGAGGACACAGGTTCAGTTCTCATCACCCACTTGGAGAATCACAACAGTTTTTAATTTCATTCCTACAGGAATCTGCTCTCTTCTGGCCTCCATGGACCTCCATGTATGTGGTACACAGAAATACATGCCTGTAAAATACCAGCAAACATAAAAATAAATTAAGATTTTTAAAATTAAAAAGTCTAAGCTGAGGATAGCAGTGCACAATTTTATTCCTAGCACTCGGGAGGCAGAGGCAGGCTGATCTTTGTGACTTCCAGGACAGCCAGAGATACACAGAGAGACCCTATCTCAGAACAATCAAATTAAAACAAAACAAAAAACCGTAGATGTTATGACCTTTTGTATCTGGGTTGTTGTTCTTTGGCATGTATCAGAATTTCATTCTTTCTCATGGTCAAACAATATTAAATTATTTGGAAACCATATTTCAGCCTTCCACTACTCAGTGGCCATGTCTCATATTCCCACCATTGCTGAGTGAGAGTCCTATGTTTTCTGCCTCCATGTGAGGCCACCAGCCACCCTGATGCATGCTGGGTACTTCCTAACAGTGGCATCCAGCATCTCTCCACTTGTTTTCTTCTTTCTTTTTCCTATGATGCATCATGTGTTAAAACTGGGATTTGGCAGCTCTTTAAGCAAGCGCTCTGTCAGATAGTACGCTTGTATTTCACGTTTCCTCCCAGCATGTGAACTACTTTTCCACTTTCTCACTTGTGTCTTGCAAAGGGGAAAGAAGTCTTCATTTCAGTACCAGTTCAATTTATTTTGTTTTTTTTTTCTTGGTTTGCAATTTTGGTGCTCTGGCACTTTTTTTTTTATTCTAAGACTATGAAAGTTCTGTGTCATGTTTTTTTCCTGAGCTTTAGACATTTAGCTCTTATCTAGTCTGTTATGATGCAGTCCGAGTTCATTTCTTGATGTGGAGGGAGCTGACAGTGTATGAGGGGTTTCTTTTTTTTTTTTTTTTGGTTTATTGTTTTTTTCTGTATATTACATTCAGTTGTTCCAACACTACTTGTTCCCATTTCCCTCCTGAATTCCCTGGACATTGGAAATAGCATGTACATTGATTTATTTTCAGATGGTAAGTCTATCCTGAATCTCTGATATAAGCCTAACTTATTGCACATATATTCATCGTGCATTAATTGTTGGTTTGTTTCACTATTTACTTTGTTAGACTATTTTGTTCCAAACCAGTGGTTCTCCACCTTCCTTCTGCTGTGACCCTTTAATATGGTTCCATGTTGTGGTGACCCCCAAACATACAATTATTTTAGTTGCTACTTTGTAACTGTAATTTTGCTTCTGTCATGAATCAGAATGTTAATATCTGTGTTTTCCATGGGGTAATGACCCACAGGTTGAGAACCACTGTTGTACACTGCTACAGGATCTCCAGTTTTCCTGTAATGTTCTTATTTGAATTGACATCTAGTTAAGCTGGTCACGTGATTGAGTGTTCTCTCTCTGCCTCTATTTTCTGAGTGTCTTCAAGAAGGGTGTTGTTTCCTCCTTAGATAGGACAGACACCCCTGTGGCAGGCTGGCTTCTCTATGGAAAATGCTGACATGGGATTTTGGGGGTTCTGGGTCAGTACCTGTGAATGGAGAGGAGAAAGACAGCCTTAATAAACGTTAGTATGCTGTGGGCAACACCTGGGAACTCTGTGCCCCATTTGGTTTTAGATATGGCTTATGGTTATCTGTAAGCCACCCAGGAAAGACTAAGAAAAGGATGAGACCACAATATGCAGCTGAAGTATCCCCACCCACCATAGTCAGCTCTCAGAGGGAATCCTGTTCTTTTTCCCTCAGCTCGCAGAGGGGCCAGTCCCAAGTAGATCTCCTCCTCCTTCATCCACCTCTGCTCAGCAAATTCTGGATTGCTTGTTTGTGTTACTTCACAATGAAGTCTCATTCATCTTAAACTGACCTCGCACTTGCTATAGTATGAGGATGACCTTGGAGTACTAACCCTCCTTCCTCCACCTCCCAAATCCTGGGGTTATGGTGCACCGCCACCCTTAGCATAGTTTTGGCTCATTTTCTCTTAATACATTTCTCTGTGCTTCCTGATGTCCCGAAAATAGCTGGTTGCTGCCACTATGGTGGCACATGCCGCTAATCCCAGCACTTGGTGGGGGGCGGGGGGGATAAGCAGGCAGACTTTTGCAAGTTTGAGGCCAGCCCCGTCTACAGAACTAGTTCCAGGACAGCCAGGGCTACACAGAGAAACATTGTTTCAAACAAACAAAGAAATGAAGGAAAATGGTTGGTGCGTGTATCTTTCCTGTGTCTTCCCATGAATCTTTTGCATTTTGGTTGTTTTACCAAAACCTCAGGTCAAAGACCATTTACCCCCTTAGTGGAAAAAGAAGGAGAGGTCTCCTCTCCCTTTGGCTTCTTTTAATCTGCCTGCTATGCACACTCTTATTCTCATTATGTTTCTTAGAATTCACTTTTGATAAAGCATTATACTTTTAAGATGTATTTGTCTTTAGCAATCCAGAATTTTAAAATCTTGGAAGGTACAGAAGGCAGCAATGAACCCCTACTTTGGAATGTGTATTGACGTCACCTGCTTATCAGCTATCTTCTCCCTCCCCGTCTCGGCAATATCCTGTTTCAATAAAATAAAATGCTTTGCACAAATGGTTTTCTGGCAGGTCTTCAGAGCCCCCAGCCTAAACCAGAAGAGCCCTGTCATGGCTTTCACTGAGGCTCCTAGGCCGATCAGTAGCAGCTTCATGGAGTATATCTGCAATTGTGTGTTCCCTGTGCTCTGCCCTTGGGACAGTGTCTTACTCTGGACTACTGTAACAGAATAATTTTCATTTCTTACAGCTCTGGTGGCTGTAACTCTCAGAAGCAGTGCTAGTAGATTTAGGGTTTGGACCCCCTCCCTAGTCCATAGTGCCTTCCTTCTTGCTACACATGGCAGAAGGAAAGACTGGGTCTCTGGGCTTTCCTTTATGCCAGTCATAATCCCATTCATGGGGATGCTCGACCTATGACCCAATCACCTCTCTCCAAATTCCACTTCCCAGTATTGTCACCAGAGGATTAAGAATTCAGCGTATGATTATGCTGTAACATGTCCTGTTACAAGTCGAATCAGTGGTTTCCATTTTCCAAGGAAGGATATCTGTAGGAAGAATTGGATGATTTGAATGAGGGAATCAGAGGCTGAGGTGATGGGCTAGCTCAGCTGGTAACATGCTTGACATGTAAATAAGGGGACCCCGGTTTGATCCCGTGGGTGAGGGAGGAGAATGTGAGGGATCTGAAGGAAGCTGTTCTGCACAGCATTCATTTTCATCTATTACTAGGTAGGCGTACAATAGCCACCGAACAGACAGTTACTGGGTAATGTGCAATTTCAAACTCAGTATAGCTGGCACTTCTCCTTCATTAGCAGTCAGTTCGTTGTCAGCCTGCAGAAGAAATCACTGCTGTATTTTGGTACCAGAGAAAGAGCGGCAGACACTGTAAGCGTAGGAACAGAAGCAGGTATGGAAAAGAAGGCTTACGCATGCGCACTCTGTGGAGTGCCGAAGCTAATGAAACGTCTTATTTTTTCGTGTTCTGCTCTAGAGAACCTTTCATAATCGTCTTCTGTAGTTAAATTTGACTCTATTGCCTCTTATTGTTGCAGGAATGTAAAGAATGAGAAGTTCACAAGCCATTTGTGTTTAAATAGGCTGCAATTTAAAAAAAATCCTAGGCAAGCATTTTAATCATAGACATAAGAAAATTAGAGAGGAAAAAAATATCAAGATGGAAACGCTGACGCAAGTTATAACCTGCCTGGCAATAGAAAGGCAACAGCAAGGCACCCAGGGATGGGGAAACCACAGTTATGAGCATAAATTAGCCAGTGGGAAAGAGGCTCAAAGGTGACCGAGATAAGAATGCTCCTTCTTCGGTTTTAGAAGAAAAAAAAAAAGTCCCAGGCAATGGCATGCTTTTAATGGGAAAAAAAAAAAAAAAAAAAAAAGATCGATGATCAGAAAATAGCCAGCATTAGGATATATCACAGAACAAAGAAATAAATGGGCCCCAACTACATTTTTTTTAAGCTCTTGAACTAAAATTCAAAACAACAACAGCAAAACCCAAACCTATCCCCACTACAATGTAAAACAAAACCAAACAAAACCCCACCTTCTACTGAGGATACTCAGCTACCTTTCTTTGTGTTCCACAAACATTCCGATTCTTCCCTTCTGGGTGGTCAGACCCCTGGTCGCTGTATCTCTCCAATATGCTATTTTTATTGCTGGCCACTGAGGTTTCTACCCTGTTCCATAACCACAGTCTGAAATAACCCTGGACCACACAGACTGCCGATGCACCTTCATTTCCATAGCCTTGTGCTCCTCTGGCAGTTTGTAGCTGTCTTAATGGAGGTCTAACGGCCACTGCAGTCAGCTCCCAATGCTCTAGGTGACCATCGACAATGCAAAACAGTCTAATAACACACAGTTTTCCTTTCTAGAGAGCCTGCTATAGGCAGGGTCTGCCTCCATGGTATCTGATTTAACATGTCCCATACTCTGTGAAAGGGAGATAAAATGATGAAGAATGGCTGATTATAGGGACAGCCTTTTGATGGCTCACCCTATCTTCTGGTTTATACTTAAAAGCAGCCCCCAGTGCTGGACCTCTGTGGTTATGAGCAGAGAGCTGCAAGGTAAATACATACTTTTTAGATGGAGGAAAGAAGTGGAAGTGTGGAGGACAAGTGTTAGTAGAAATGCCTCCCTCTTGTGATGTTCTGTTTCCACTCACATAGCAGCAATATGCTGTGGTGTGGTGGGTACCAATGAGAAGATGTCTATCTCTCTGAGTCACAGACCCTGTGGTTTCCTGATGCTTTGCTTAGAGGATGGATGCAGCCTCTAAGAGGTAGGACAGTGTGAGGAGAATTACAGTCTACTTCCCTAGCCATGGAATCAGGAAAAAGGACCTTTGAGAATCAGAATGGATGAGGTAGGGTGGAGTGGAAAAGCACAGAGAGAAGGAATTAGAAAGAGTCGTCCTAAATCTGTGCATCCAGCCCTGATGTCTCGGGAGCTGTGCACACGTGATCCTGAGCTGAAGCAGGAAAGTGAGGGTCTTGGAGAGCTGAGTTACAGTGTGGGCCACTCACATAACAGCAAGATACTGTGGTGTGGTGGGTACCAATGAGAAGACATCTATCTCTCTGAGTCACGCCTGGGCCTGGGCAGGCTAGTGTGGATCAAACCCTAAGAGGATAGAAAAGGTTTTGAAAACTGACCACACACAGAAACTATAGTGTGCAAAATGTGAATTAGGACCCACACTCTGTGTGGGTCAGGATTCACCCTCTGTACCTCACCAATCTAATGCATGCTGAAAGAAAAAAACAAACAAAACCAGTTTCTAGAGGGCTTAAATAGCACCAGAGAGACTCAATGCTCATTACAATCACTCACCATGTAGAGAACCAGGAACCATCGTACTAATTCCATTGGGAAAGTAACAGCCAATGGAGTCTGTGTTAGGTTCCCTAGAGGAGAAGAACCAATAGATGAACACATATTAAAAGAGAATTCCCTAGATTGGCTTACACAGTACAGTTACAATAGGACAACAATGGCCTCAGATCAGAGAAAATGAGAAGCTGGTAGTGCTCGGTCCCTCAGGCCAGAAGCCTTAGCAGTCCTACTCTGGTGTGGATGGCCTGGAAGATCCCTAGAGAGCTGCTGGTCATTGGGTCACAGCCAGAAGAAGCTGGGTTCCTCTATCACCTAAAGCATCAGTAGTGGCAGCAACAAAGAAGACGAACTTACCAATGAGAGTAAAGGCCATATGTTAAAGAAAATGCAAAACCCCAGTGTCAGGAATGCGGGGAAGTATACAACAGACCACCAGAGACATTAGAAAGATAACAAGGAGTGCCATAGCAATACAATGTCAACTCCTTAGAGGAAGTGGACCAATTCTCCTAAGACACCAACTACCAAAACTTACATAAGAAGCTGTAGATTACCTAATTAGCTTTGTATCTATTAAAGAAGAAAAAAAAATCATAGTTCAAAACCATCTTGCAAAGGAATATTTATGCTGAGACAGCCTCAGTGGGAATTAAATTAAATATTTAAAGAAGATGTATCATCAACTTTACATGTTCTCTATCCATTCAATGACTTGAATACAAACCTAGAGAAGAAGGTAATGGGAAGGAGGGAGGGCACTGGGGAGAGAAAAATTTCCCAATCTAGAAAATCCATAATCAGTTTTTATAAGCTAACACAAATGCCTACCATATGGACCAGCAATGGGAAATTAATTTTTATGTTCCCATAAAAATCTATAAAATGCTCATAGTAGTGTTATTTATAATCACTTAGAAAAACCCCAGCAGCCTGTGCTTGGCAAATGGGTGAACACAGTGTGTCAATATAGAGTATGCTACCTAGTAATATAGAGGAATAAATTTGTGGTATGTAGTCAGAAGTTTCTGGCCCAGCCTAGTCCTAAGATCCAGCCAATCAGTCCCAAATAATCACACACAGTCTTATATTAATTACATGCTATTTGGCCTATGGCTCAGGCTTATTACTTGCTAAGTCTTACTTTTAAACTAACACATGATTCTTGTTTAGCCACGTGGCTTGGCACTTTTCTCAGAGCAGCGTTCTTATCTTTTTTCCTCTGTGTCTGCTGGTGTCCATGTGTCCTTCGCCTCTTCCTAGAGTTTTCTTAGGAAACTATACTATACTTTATATATATATACCTTTTTATATATATACCCTGACTATACTTTCTGTCTGCCTTTTGGCCAATCAGTGTTTATTAAACCAACAGGAGTGACAAATATTTATAATGTACAAGATCATAATCCCACAGCATTGGTACTTAGGTGTGTAGATAAATCTCAAACATACTCTTCTTAATGAGAGAAATGAAGCCCCAAACATTATAGAAAATGTCCCTATAGTTTTCTAATTTCCCTTTTTCTGCCTGGATAAAACAGTCTTGCTAAAAGCAACTTGGAGAGGAAAGGACTTACTTGGGTTTCACTTCCGGGTCGCAGTTCATCACAGAGAAGTCAGGACAAGAACTAAAGCACAAGCCTTGGAGGAACAATGCTCTTCCTGACTCCATCATTGGCTCTTACTCGGCTAGCTTTCTTATTCAGCATAGGCCTCTACCTGCCTAGGAATAGTGTAACCCATAGTGGGCTGGGTTCTCCCACATCAATCATCAGTGTCTCACAAACCAATTGGCCACAGGCCAATCTGACTTGGAAAACTCCTCTATTGAGATTTCTCTCAGATGACTGTAGGCAGTGGCAAGTCCAAGGCTGAAGCTAAGCTATCTACTTACATGGTGTCCAAGAAGAGTCAAAACTAGAGGATGGATGCCGGTTGTTAGAGGGAGGAGGAAGAACATGTAACTGCTAGGAGCAGCATGTGTGTTTCCCAGGGATAAATGGGCCAAGTCTCAACTTGACTGGGATGGTAATTTCATTAATCCATGCATTAAAACAACCCACAGAGCTGTAAACAGGAAGTTAATATTCCTGTATTCAAATAAAAAATGTTATGAATTTATTCTTAATAATTCCTTAAGACATAGACCCTGCGGCTGTGATTGCTACAAGCAGACAGCCAAAGCTCTGGAATCGTGGGGACTCCCTCCTGCCAAAGAGTCTCCAAGGCTGTCTTGTGGCAGTAACTCCTGTAAGGGACCCCTTAGCCAAGTCCATCCTGTCCCATCAGGGGACAGCCAAACTTCATTCCTGATCTCCCCAGCCTTGTTCCACACCAAGCCATCATACTAAGAAAACCCAGCAAAGCATGAGTAGAGGTAAAATATTCAAAGACTGGAGGTAAAAGAAATACAACAATATTCTGGTGAATCCCAGGTGTCAGCCTCCAGGCCTTCACTGGGCATTAGCTGAGTCCTGGACAATGTTCACCTGCTGCTTGTCATTTCCAAAGTTTTCTTATAGCAACTGCTTACTGCATTGAAAAGGTCATCATTGAAAACCCATTTATTAAAGTCTATTGTAAGCCAAGGTTTGGTTTCTTCCCTGTTAAAGAAGATCCATCTGCTGTTTGAGGCTCTTCTCAGTTTATCTTTTTTTGTACTGTTAGTCTATTAATGAGCAGTCTCCATGTCATTGGCTGAGGGCAATGTTGCTTTTTACACAGAGAGGAAAGATGCCCTGAATCTATGCTGAAGATTCTGTTTTGATTTATGGCCTTTTGTTTGAGAAAATTAAGTTGGTGGATGACTGATTATGAAAAAAATGGTAAATAGAGAGAATCTTCCAGACTGTAGTTCGTGCAAGATGACATTACATCTATTTTAAGGGACACCTTGGAAAGAGGTGTCCTGCCATGCTGTAGAAGACAGTCTAACAATCCACTTTGCAATTCAGGGTAGTTTCTGTGAGCCTTAATATTGGCTTCCAGTATCAGGAGAAGACATGCAAAGCCAGAGGATTTGAGAATGGTTTTTCCTCATCAAAGCTGCTTTCTGGTAATGGGATTCGGTTTGCTATGGTGACCAGCACCACTCCTGACACAGCAAGCCTAATTCCTTGACATTTCTCATGAACTGAATTGCTATCACCAGTAGGAACATGGCTTTGGCAAGCATTGAGGAAAGCCACTGTTACCTGCTTTACTGCAGACCAGCCCTTTTGTGCAGAAGCCCGTCTAGCAGAGAAATGGGGCTAGATGCGGGTGTGAGATTCCACATATGTAAGCACAGCTGTGATGTACCTTCCTGAGCCCTAAGTGGCCACATGTGCAGTGCCTCTAATTGCTTCACAGAGGGCAGGACTGTGAGATACTGGTATTGTGCTTGGAAGAACAGAGAGAACCCCAGTCTTATCCTAGCCAGCATAATGCTTGCAGGTAGGGCTTTGCTTATGTACTGAAAAGTAACTGTGTTTCTATCGGTCATCATAACCATGAAGCTCACTTTGAGCAAGGTGTCCTTGAAAAACAAAAGGCAGTGTAAAAAGCAACAGGTACCATCAGCCTTTGGTAGAGACTGTCAAAGCCAAAGAACTGAGTGCCAAGCACATACCTGTTAGGACACAGTGAGTGCAAATGCAGAGCCTCCCTTTGTTCTGTGTGGCACTCTAAAGCATTGATTAGGATTCAATACAAAAGAAATGACTGACCTGTGCTCACACTATAAAGATGGGACAAACAGAACATGGCACATCTCTTATGGCACTTTAGCTGAATATTTGTGTAGCCAAAGAACCCTCGCAGCACTCCTAAATGGCACCTATTTATCCTGAACTTACATAAACTATGTACCACCCTCCTCTCAGAATGCCTTGGTAGCCCTGGAAATGTGTATGACTATGTTGGGTGTGCTTTTATAGCCACATGAAGTCATCACAAACTCCTTGGTATTGTAAAGCTGCTCCTTTAATGTATTAGTTACCTTTCTGTTGGTAGTGAAACACTAAGACCAAAAGAGTTTTGCTTGACTTAAAGTTCCCGAGAAATAAGAGAGGCTGGAGCAGGAAGCTGAGAACTCACATCTCACTTACATCTTCATGTAAGCATAAAGTAAGGAAAACAAAATGAAAAGAGAGAGGCTGAATAATCTCAAAAGCCACCTGTAATATGAGGTTTCTGGTGGGGCCTTTCTAGCCTAGTCCCAAGGTTCAAACCCACTTACAACCCCACTGCCGCTTAGCCCCAAGCCCCAAATAATCACACAAAGGCTTATATTAATTTTATGCTGATTGACTTATGGCTCAGGCATGTTGCTAGCTCTTTCATCTTAAGTCAGCCTGTTTCCATTAATCTGTTTAGCCATGTGGCTTGGTGCCTTTTCTCAGAGCAGCATGGTAGTCTTTATTCCTCTGCATCTGTTGGCATTTCCCCTGGCTTCTTTGCTGATGATTCTCTCTGCTCTTCCTGTTCCCAGAGTTTTCTTAATCTGGTAGCCCTGCCCACGCTTCCTGTCTGCCTTCTGGCCAATCTGCTTTTTATTAAACCAGTAGGAGGGACAGATATTCACAATATACCAGAACATAGTCCCACTACACCCACCTTCAGAGACATACTTCTTCTAGCAAGGACGCACCGCTAAACCTCCCTAAACAGGGCCACTAAGTGGGAACCAAATACTCAAGTGTCTGAGTGTATGGAGAACATCTCTCATCCAAACCACTATCCTTAATTGTCAGATCCAGCAGACAGATGACTGGCATTGCTAGGGGCAGGCACACAGCTGAAGAAGGCATGAAGAGATGGGAAAGCATACTAAGAGGGTCCCACGGTTCAAAACCACAAAGACCCCGAGTTTATTTCTAAAAGTGCTTATATACATTTCCAAGCCAGGATTTAAACAAAGCAAAGTACAAGCATTCAAACACTATCTTGAGAAAACCTCATGTTGTCCTGGAATCAGGCAATGGGTAGCTTCACTATCACATCATGTGCCTTTTGCTAGCTCAAGCACCCTATACTAGTAAGATAATGAATGCTTTCTCCAGGGGCTAATCAGATTAGTCCCATGGTCATTAAGGCTAAAACAAGGAGCAAGCTGAACTCATTTAAACTCTAGAATAGCTGAGTCACTGTGACTCTTTTACTCTGCACGTCAGAAAAGACTCTTGAGTCCGTATGGGAAACTGAGTCACTGTATGGACTCCCGCACTTAATGAAAGGCACTGGCTCTCGAATAGGAGTTCCCATTTTGGTTGGCTAATTCTTCTTAGCTACTTGAATAAACCAGATATTTAAATATGGTAATTTTCTCTCCAGTCAATTGTTGAATCTGAATCTGCCTTTTTAAAAGAAAAGAAAAGGTCTGTGCTATTACAAAAATACATTAATTGGATGTTGATAAGTTTGAGTCAAGAAAATGTGTTCTTTTTAAAATTACACTTTTACCTCAAATCTCACTTTTAAATAGGGAGGCTGAATTAGTTTAAGGCTATCTTAAAAAGGAAAATTATTAAGCAACCATACACTTAACTGGAAGTTCATTGGGGAGGAAAAGGACCATTGTAGTCTATTGTGTCTAAGTTTTACTTGCAAAGTTTGTAAAGAATTTAGCATGGTTGTTCTTTTATATATCTCTATTCAACTGAGTTTTTTTTTTTGTAATCTCTTAGGTTGAAAAGAGTAATAGCATAATGCTAATGAGGTAAAATATGGTATTTATACAGTCTTAATCTTTCATGAACATATAATCTTTAAATTTGTAAGAAGTTACAAAGGGTTTTAAAACTTAATTTGCAAAAAGCTTTTCTTTTAATTTTTTTTTTTTAATAAGATACAGTCTTGCTAAATGGACATAGCTAGTGTAGTAATCACTATATAGTCCAGGTTGGCTTTGAACTCACAGCAATTCTTATGCCTCAGTCTTGTTCCTGCTGCAATTACAGGTGTGTGTGTGTGTGTGTGTGTGTGTGTGTGTATGTGTGGGTATGTATACGTGGGTGTGTGTACATGTGATAGTACATATGTGGAAGTCAGATGACAATTTGTAGGTGTCAGTTATTTTCTTCCAGCGTGTTATGGAGAAGAAACATGTCCATGGTTTCTGAGGTCCAAAGTCAGGTCTCCTAAGCTCACCAGCAAATGTCATTACTCACTGATCCATCTGTGATACATTTCAAGAGAAATGCATCATCACATGCCTTGTCTGATACACTTCAGCATGCATTATATAAATTCCTCTATAAAATGCTTTTAATAGCAAAGAAGTTCAAAATCATGAAACCAGGCAATACAAACCAGACATTTAAGACAGGAACACTTCAAGCATGAGGCTAGCCTAGGCTATATATTGAGTTCACTGCCAATCTAAGCTACATAGAGATCCTATCTCAAAAACAAACAAACAGCAACAAATAAATAATCAAATTTTATAATGTTTAGAGAGAAAAGTCAAACTCTTAAATCTGGATAAAAATAGTATGGATTAATTCTATTAATTAACACTTGGATTAATTCCAGTATTTTTTAAAGTTAAGACTCAGAAAATAAAGACCGCCTTAGATGAAGACCATGCTGGTGACTGCTTTGGTTTTGTTTATGTTGCTGCCTTGATAAAGAACTTGGGGGAAGAAAGAGTTTATTTTAACAGTCAATTTCAGGTTCTAGTCCACCACAGATGAGAATTTGAGGGGACAATTCTCTTGAGCAGTTGTTTTCAAGGAACATGGGGCTCTTTCAGTTATACTTTCTTTAAATGCATTTGGACCTCCACAAGATGAAACCTCTTAAAGGGTTTATGTCAAGATACTCTATTGTCCAGGAAGGTTCTCTTCAGTGATGCTGATCTCTTTAGCAGCCACAACCACTTTCTTAGCAACAGAAACAATCCGGGAAGGCTTTCCTGAAGAAGTAGTATTTAAACCATGCCAGGGAGGTTAAGGGCCTTTTACTGTGACTTAGATGTGGATGATGGTAAGGTTCCACACAGGAAGAACAGCATGGACAAAGGCTTATGGTAGAACTTGGAACTGATTTTCTTCCCAGACACTCATGCATAAGTCTTCATGGTAATGCCACTCTGCCTCTGAATCTCATCCATCACTTTTCGTGTTAATCAGCTTTCCATTGTTCTAAAGAGATACTTGAAATAATCAACTAACAATGAAAGACACATGGATTTTGATTCATGGTTACAACTTCAGAAGTTCTGGTCTGTGGTCACTTGGACCTATCTGTTCATCTGTGTGATGAAATAGTGTATCTGTTAGCAATCAGACTGTCCTGCCC
Source organism: Sigmodon hispidus (assembly GCA_004025045.1). NCBI lineage: Eukaryota > Metazoa > Chordata > Mammalia > Rodentia > Cricetidae > Sigmodon > Sigmodon hispidus. The sequence goes on along the minus strand of PVIH01009111.1, from coordinate 67,249 downwards.
TCCGGGATTGAGAAACAAGCTGGATGTGTCATTGTCAGCTGCAAAAATGAGACACATTCCCACTGTCAACATGAGTTGGTGCATTCTCCCTACACACACTTATAAAAGGCCAGTGCCTTCTCTCCCTGAAATGGTTCCCCTCACGTCCTTACTTAGAGGCAGCCTTTGTATCCTTCTCCCAATAAGCCCCTTAAGTGAGATCTGCTGCATGGTATGTTCTCCATCTCTGGAATTAAAAGTCAATAGTGCATACCATTAGGATAGCCTTTCACCTTTTTTAAAGCCTTGATTAGTGACTTATTTCAACTTCAAGAACTATAGAAAAGAACATGTTGGCCCTTGTGCCTGAGACAGGTTGAAAGTCTAGGTCAAAGAAAACTCCCTGGGTCTAAAGTTATCAATTAATAGATTTACAAGTTTAAAAGCTGCTCACAAGGTTGGTAGTTAGTCACTCACACCTAACAGACAGACAGTTCTCAAATGCTTAGTGTTAGTATTTTGCACATAGAAGAACATGTGGACATGCTAGCATGCTGCCAAGGAGCCAGATTTAGGTTTATTAAAGGAACGGGTGGGGGAGGGGAAGAGAAAGAAAGAGGGGTGGGGAGTAGGGAGCAGAGAAGGAGAAAAGAGACTGCCACGTGGTTGGGGCTCTTTAAAGGGTAGCCATGCAGACACTCCCTAGACATGGCAGAGCATGCCTCTGCAGGTGGGGGCGTGGCCACAACAACTAACACTTAGAGCTCTGCTGAATATGGCATTTAAAATGTTCAACTTAAAAGCTTTCCGTGACAGATAAACCTAAAAACATCCTATACCTCTGAGAAGATTAATGGACAAAGAAGAACCTCCACCTAGAATTTGCTCCAAGATGGTAAAACCAGCCATTGTATAAAAGCTGTCTTTGACTGCACCTGCTGCCAAGGTCTCCTTCAGATTGTCTTCTGAAGGCTGGCAGCCTGGCTGCTGAGGACTGACTTGTCCTGAGAGTCTGCCCTCAACAACCATGATGGATGTTCAGGGAGCCTGCAGGTAAAATCTCTGTCACTCAGGTGTAGTTTATCCTTCTCATATCTCTGCCATTTTATAAATAGGCTTTGCTTTAGTACCTTCTCAGATCTCTATATACGAGCCACAGCTTTTATTCTCTTAGAGCTAATGGGCACAGTTCACACAGTTCGTCTTGTACCAAAGTGTAACATTAGAGGAGGTATAAAAGCCTCCCTCCTCCTCCTCCTCCTCCTCCTCCTCCTCCTCTCACTCAAGCATTTCCAGTCAGTAAATTTCTTTTGGTTACAGATTTAAAGGTATGTTTCATTGGCCTGAGACCATACCTTCTAACCCAGAACTATAACTTCCTATGAGACACCAATATGTAAATCTGTTCCAGCTGTTTGTCAGATATTTATAGGTTCCTGCACAGGCCCCACCTTCTTGCCAGACAACAGGACTCCAAGAACACTGCCTCTGCCACCTCTGACAAGTTCCTGGGACTTCACTGCTGGTACCACCTCTCCAGACTCAAGCAGACACCTGCCCAGCAAGTGAAACCTGGTTTTCCAGGATGTCCCGATGAAGGGCACATCTGCTCTTAGGCCTCTCTCACTCACCCTTGTCTCTTCTGTCAATCAGGGCACTTCTCTATCCCATTCTTTCTGGCGGCTCTCACTCTTTCCATGACTAGCTCCGTTCATAGGGCCAAAGTCAGTAATTATTTTTGCTCCTAGCACCCTACCCTCTCAGCTCCTCCAAGATGACAGCTAGCTGGTGCCTCTTCACTCACACCTCCTGCCGTGCTTCCATCCCCTACTTCATCCCAGATTTCACAGGAAAGAAGTTTAAAGAACAGAGAATTCTGAGGTCTCAGTTCCACCTCCCATTTGCCATTAATAACTCACCTTTTTATAAAATCAAAAAGTGAAGGATGGTGGGATTCTATCCCTGAAGCCCATCTGGCCAATGGCAATTAACCTGGCCCCGCCCTGAGCTTTGACATCAAGCTCCGTTACGGATTCCCACCTTCTACCCTCCCCTTTTCCATCTATCTTTCTCCCATCCCCTAGTGGGCAGGCTCCTCAACCTCCCCCTCCCCCTCCTCCCCCACCTATCTCTTCTTCATCTCCCCATAATAATAAAGTCTTTCCATGTGGGCCCACTTTAAGTGTCTCCACTGCCTTTTACCATGCCCACATGCGGCACGGGGCCTCCATCCATCACCATCCGCTGCAACACAGGGTATACGGGTTATCATGACATAACACACACATTGAGAACAATTGTGCATACATTCAAAAAAGGGAAAACACTAGAAATGTATCACATTCTCAGGCTTCCCTAGCTTTGGAGAATCTCCACCAAGAGCTGCCCTCCATCTGCTGAATTGCTTCTTTGTATTCCATATAGTTTACACACAGAAGGGGGTCTCCCTCATTCAAATTTTGCTTCCTCAGGATGCTTTTGGTTTCCTAAGAAGGACCATATGAATAATACAAGCTTACCTTGGGAATAAGAGCCTTTCATCTCCAGGCCTTTGCCTGTCTCCTGTAGGATTTTGTGCCTTTCTTCTTCCATGTTGGCATAATTCTAAGATTGTGCATCAGTCTTCAATCAGACTCCCTTTGTAATGTTAGTAGATTACAGCCTTAGGAAAACAAACCACATCGTAGATTGATGCCACCACTTAAAGATTCAACTTACACTCTGCTTTGTGGAAAGCTCACGTCTTATCACAGGGGGTGGCCCCCATTCATCATTTCAGCTGAAGGTTATTTTTGTAGAATTTCTTTCTGAGATGGTAGATTACTGTACAATCTAGGGCAGGAGGTAAGACAGAAAACTTCATTCCTGATAAAACAAAACAAAGGGAAATGGTAGGCCTGGTCCCCTAGAGCACAAGAGGCCAAGCCAGGTCACGGAATTCTTTGATTTACTGAGTGAACTCATAATTCTTTATTAAATGACCTCCTCGACTTGAGACTTCTGAGCTCCGAGAAATGATAGGTCACCATTCCAAAACATAAAAGCTATCCCAGGCCAGAAACGATTATATAGCCATGAGACCAGAAGGTCAGAACCAGAAGCTTAACTTTTATGTTCCATAAAATGAGGAGTTCCCGCTAGAACTCTGAGCTCAGCTCTCACGGAGATTTAGAGATTTCCCCCACACCATGGCTGCATTGGTTTCTTCTCATAGCATCCCTGTGTGGTGGGCAGGTCAGCTATGCTTCTCTTCACTGGGCCAGGGAAGAAGAGGCACCGCCAAGGTTAAGTGACTTGTGTAAATTAAACAGAACTGAGCGGGGTCTTGACTCATGGAGGGAGCCAAGATTTCTGAATACAACCAACTGTTCCTGACTTCCTTAGGACAATTAGGCTTTCAGCAATTGGTTCTCTAATTATCAATTTGGGTGTTTTTTGTTTGTTTGTTTGTTTTTCCCCAGCCAAGTACTAATTTGCTCTTCAGACTATGTGGTTATTGGACCATTGAGTTGCAGTGGCCAAGTAGGAATTTCTTCACTTACTCATCCAGCAGCTATTGACAGACTTTTGTGTGGTGTGTGAAGCTTTTCTAGCAAGAAGCTGAAGATAAAGAGAAAGGGAAACCATGTCACATACAATATAAAATGTGGTCCTCGGCCAAGTAAGACACTGGAGGACAGAGTTATAATTTGTTGGCCTAGCATTGTATGTAGGAAGTTTATGAGTTGTGTAGAGAACCTGGTATCTCAGGCTTGATTTTTCCAGTTGGCTTAAAGAGGTTCAGTGAAAATGTTTTAATTTTTAGGGAAAAAAATGAAAAAGAAATGAGAGATAAAGAAGAGAATACAGGGATTCAATGTCAAGGCAAGTCTCAATTCTAGCCATGTATAATTAAACAGCTTGCCAAGGACTCGGCAGATGCTCACTGGTCCCAGAATAAATTGTGTTAGAGGCAAGCAACCTGTCTCCTTTTCATTTAAAATTCAGCCTAAAGCTAATGTAAGACTTTGACCTGTTTAATTTTGCTTAAATATTCTTAACTTGATTCAATCTAAAAAAAAAAAATTATACTCGTGTGTGTGTGTGTGTGTGTGTGTGTGTGTGTGTGTGTGAGAGAGAGAGAGAGAGCGAGTGTGAGTGTGTGTGTGTGTGAGTGTGTGTGACTAAGTCTGTCAGTCATTCCCCGGGTACCTGCCTTCTCCCTCCTCGGTGGAGAACTCTAGGCTGTTGGGGAACACAGGGTTGAAAGAGAAGAAGGAAAAAGACACTCTGCAGCCTTCTCTTGGCTAGGTGTGGCCATTTGATGAAATTCTGGTCCATGTTATAGAATTTGATTTGTACAATTATAGCAGAGCAATCCTGGCGGTTCCCACCTTATGCACAGGATTACCTACTGTGTTTTTAGTTACTGTCTGACTATTACATATGGACAATCCCAGAAGTAAAGAATACATAAGGCTTACATGTGTACAGCTCTGAGTGATGTGATGAAATCCACATTGCTCTGCTGCATTTTGTTTTGTACCCACACTGCATGCCAGGCTCACCTGTCAGTCACTGGGCAGCTGCCTCAGTTATCAGGCTCTCTGTTGCAAGTTTGTGCTGACTGTGTTCAACTCTTTTATTTAATCATGGTCTGTTTTATGGTTCTATTAGCAGTTGTTATGTTTTATTATTGTTGTTACTTTCCTAATTAATTCAATATGTTTTTTGTTATAGATATATGCAGACAGGAAAAAAAACCCCACAGTATAGAGAGAACTCAGTACTACTCCCCTTGGGACCTTGAAACACATCCCTTGCAAAGGGTGATGCAGAGTGATGGCCAGAGAACAGGCAGGAGAAAGAGCCACCCTGGCCAATAACATTCAGGTATATTTGAAGACAGCTATCTAAAAGGTAGCAAGACCCTGAGCTCCTGATCATTATTGTTTCCTTCCTTCCAGATCCAGACTATTGAGGTCTCCCCTGGACCAGTTACATGTCCAGAGGTTTGCTAGAAGAACCCAAAGGTGGTGGGTTCATTACTTACAGTCCTATAGTATACAGCTCTATTGTCAGGGACAATGTATGGGAGAGCCTGTGGGAACCCATTTTGCAGGACTCTGACTTCTCTGCACATCAATGAAAATGTAGCCTAGAGTATGATGTTTGCAAGCATGGGGGTCCTTTTGGAAACTGGTCATGCTAGACACCCTCTGTATAGCATCTTCTAAAATTCCATACTCCTACAAGAAATGCAGAGAGATGATCCAGCCACAATCTAAGATTCTTGAGTTAATTAAAACATAACTCTACATTTTCTTCTTGTACTTGGGGACAGAAAATGCTAGTTGTTCCCCAAAATTATTATTCAATTGCTTTATTATTTAATTTATGTGTATAATTATTTTGCCTGCTTGGTGCCTTTGGAGGCCAGAAGAGGGCTTTGTATCTCCTGAAACTGGAGTTAAAGGTAGCTGTCATCTGTCATGTGGGTGCTTAGAATTGAACTTGGGTCCTCCAGAAGAGCATGCAGTGCTCTTAACTGCAGAGCCATCTCTCTAGACAACTCCCAACATTATTTAATTATTTACTGGGGACAATTCAAGAGCCGAAGTCCCATACATCAGCTAAGAGCCTACCTGATTGTAAACTTTACATAGCAGATCCGATATGTTAATTCTTCTGCATTGCATTACTCTAGATTTTATCTGAAGAAAACAAAACAAAACAAAACATTTCTAGCTTTTGTCAGGTAATATTTCTTTAGGTTTTGTTTATTTCTCTTAACCAAAGCTAATCTCAAAAAGTATCAGTTCTTCTTATACTTGACACATAGGCAGAATTCAATCTGTGTCTTTGCAATGGGGGTACATGCTTTCAGCAGATTGACACATTCTTATCTGGCAACAAGTTTTCTTATTTTCAGATACTACATGGATCCCAAGTAGTATCCACTTACAAAAGGGCCTGTGCTCCCAAGGCTCACTGGTCCACTGACCAATTCATTATTTTGGGAGCACAGAGGTCCTTGGGCCACAGATCACTGGAGAAACCAGGATGTTAAGCAGGCAGAGTTGTCTTTTCAAAGAAAAAGATATATTACCTGTTTTCTACCTAGGAGGCTGGGAATTGGAGGTGATTAATAGCTCTGTGACCTGCATTATCTGAAGGGCCAAACCAAGTCATATCAAGCTCCCACAAGCAGGACTGGAGAGACTAAATAGTCTAGATGATCCTTACATTTTCTGTATATCCAGGAGCTCCCCTAAGCTCCCACAACCAGGACCAGAGGTGGCTAATGCCCCAGATGACCTTTTTGCTATCTGTATACTGAGACCACACCAGACCCTTTCCTAGGCCCTTAAGACAGTACAGGTAGCTTATCTCTAGGATCCATCTTCTTGGAAGAAATTATATGTACTTTGAATTGAACTTCAATGTAATTATACCTCCTTATGCACTGAGGATTGTAATATACCAGAAAGATTTTTGTTGCTGTTGTTGTTTAATACTTTGTTAAAGTATACTTAGAATAACTACCTGGCATCAAACTCTGGAAGTGTGACCCAGCCTGACTGACTGAACTGAGCTTTCCTTTTTTTTTTGCCTCTTCCCAGATTGTTTCCCGGCTGGCTGTGATTCTTGCAGAGACCCCACCCCATCCGTGACTACAGAAGAGGTGAGCCAATGCGAGACTCATGGCTCCCATGAGCTGATAGCTGGACTACCATGGAGCTGGAAGAGCCAGCCCTCAGCTTTAAGAACCTGTCAACAGAACAAGCACAGGCCATGTCCATCGAGTGGAACAATATTTCTAGTTTGTTGCAGATCCAAGATCCTATCATTTTACCTTTGACTCTAATTCATAGTCTTTCCTACATCAACATTCAAGAGGACCAAATCACAGTGTGTGTTCATTTATTTTTATTAAAAAATAGTTAACTTATTTAGTTATTATTAAGACAAGGTCTCGTCGTATAACCTAGCTGTCATGGAAGTATATGGCACAGGCTATACTCAGACCAGCAATGATATTTCTGCCTCTGCATCCCAAAAGTGGAGGTTACAGGCATGAATCACCACACCTTATCTGACCTTCATTTTTGAAGTGGATGGACCCTAAGCAATTTTCTCATTTTATAGGGGTAAGACATAGGACATAATTCAAGCTCTGGCAAGTTACCAAGAGTGAGACTTTTCTCCTGGTCCTTGGTTCCCATACATTCTGAGCAATAGTCTCTGCTCAGCTACATGTCCACCCACACTGTGTTTTCTGAGGACATGACCAGTCCCAAAACATGGACTCCCCAGCTGGGTTTAAAGTCAGTATTGAATCCTCAAGATGTGTGGTCTCTTTAGAAATAAGAAGAAAACCTTACAGCCATTACATAAGGCACACCCTTCTGTGACATTCTGTTGGCTTCATGGGCATTTTAAATAGTGCTCTGGGAGAGTAAAAATTACCCTGGCACACAGGAAGGGGCTCAGCCTATTAAGACCTCAAGGCTTGTCCTCACATCAACAGCAATTGCCGCCCTTGCATCTTCTCTTGGAGCAACAACCCCTAAGATACTTATTAGTATTCAAGAAACTTGCTAATTTGCAGGATACCAGACAACCTTACATTTCCTAGGCTTGTGTGGGCACCAGGGAAATGCTATTTAAGGATGATAATATCTACTCATCAACCCAGAAGACAAAGCCTAGTTCCTGGATTGCAGCTCCTTATAAAGAAAAGCAGACAGAGAATGTGAAAACTCTTGTCTTAAGAATTAAGAGTGTTTCTGGAGATGACTTGGACCAGAGTCCAGGGAAACATAATAATTGTATGTATCATAACCACCAACTCCCTGACGGCAGCTTTTGTGACACCTAATGGTAGGAGAAACACAAACAGACAAACATTCCAAAAATGATTTTTTTTTATGCACTTGTTTTAAAATTACCAAAGATCATGTCCCTTCAGCTAAGAGCCAGAAGAATAGTGACAAGGTGTGGCTGTCACGTTCTGGCCGAGTAGCCTATCACTAACATTACAGCTAGATGCCTCTGCAAAGTGGGATAGCATCAACAAGTTTGGGACTTCTATAAATGCAAAGCAAATTTCGTAAGTATCTGTAGGAAGGTGTAGATGACGTGAATCGGTCAGTCCATTCTTCCACCAACTGTCAAGAGAAACATGTGACAAAAGTCTGAGAAATCGACCACAGAAGTTGACAGGTTTGTATGGGGGAAAGTATATTAAGTGTTAGCAAATGGTGGAAATTAGTATGGGTTGAGATTTTGTTTTAAATAACAGATATTAACACATTAAAATATTTGTGTTATTTTGGGATAATAGACAATGGTTTGATAAATAAATTCATAAAAATAAATTAATTTTAAAAAACCTAACTAATAATATACTTAAGATATGAGCCAAACAATATAAAATATATAAACATATGATTCATTTCTTTTAAGAGACAAAAGCCGTGGACACACGTTTGCCAGGTCATAATCCTCCAGCCCCAAACAGGCCAAAAAAAACATACTACAACAGGTTTGTATCAAAGTTCTGGTTTAGAGTTTGGTTTGCCTTTTTCCCAGATAGAGAAGAAATGTGGTACAATCACATGTCCAAGTCACAGCTGACGTCACCTCACCAGCTTTGCTTCCTAGGTGGCCCTGCATGGCATTTGTTTGTTCCTATGGGCATCAAATTTCTTTTCCCCTTTCAGGGAATTGACGCACGTATATGATTATTTGTGGTCTTGTTCTCACCAATGGTTTGTTTTCTATTTGTGCTTAAGTAAGCTGAGCACCCAGCCTCAATCACAGTGGCTTTGCTCCTGGACAGACACTATCATGTTTCTCACTTCTACTGTCTCCATATCTCTCTAGCCACTGGCTCCCATTCCTTAGGGAGATGCAGACATTCCCAGTGCTCTGGACAGAGAGAAGAATCTTCACCCAGAACAGTGTTTACAAACTTTAGATCCTGACTAAGACAATTTTTAGGGGGCACATAGATGTGTCCTTAAGTGGCATATTATGATAACAGGAGAATGCCTTTACCTTTTTAATTCGCTTTCAATCCTTTTGACTCTAGAACTTGTCAGAATGTTTCTAGTTAGCACTTTTTAGCTGCTGGATAAATAACACTTTCATGTCCAGACATTTGACAATACGAGTCTAATAATGAAGTTTTGTTGTTACAGGTTTTAATTTTTCAATTTATGCCAGGTTGCACACCACTTTTTATTTATAATAACAAATGAATCTCCTCTAAAAGCTATTTCCCTTTCATAAAAAAAACCATCATTTAAACCAGAACTCTCCGAATTCAACAAGTGAAGGCTGAAGACACAATCGTTCAGACAATACACAAATATGCTAAAACTTGGGAGTCAGGCTAACACTGCTAAATGGTAATCCATTTGTTTAGGATCACCAAGGAAAATTAAATATGGCTGGAGAGGCGGACCAGTGCTGCTGGAAACAGAGGCCGTTTCTTACTCTTGTTCTTCTACTGGTACCCATCCTTACTGTCATCACTAGGGCAACAGCATCCCGTTAAGCATCACCTTGTACCACCAATACTGATCCATGTCAACATCTCACCACTTTTGTCATCACCCTGCTCCCACTACACTAGGTCAGGTCTTCACCTTCTCTGGATTTGTGCTGCAGTCATTTCCCATCATCTTTCCAACCCCTTCTTGCCAATCATTCTTCCCTCTGGTTCCTGTAGACCATGCATATACACAATACATTAATACTACCAGCTTCTTACCAGGGACTTGGCATAGTTTCCCACTGAGATACCTGGTCACAACTAAATTTTTCTGCCTGCCTTTCATAATTTTTCCAGCTTTCCTCCCATTGTTCATTATCACTATAAAAGATCTGGACCTAATAACTGTCTTAGTCAGTGTTCCAATGCTGGGAAGAGATACCATGACCATAGTGACTCTTTTTTTTAAAATAAATAATTAATTAATTATTTTCCAAGTCCAATCAGTTTTCCCTCCCCCTCTTCTCTCCTCCCAGTCCCTCCCTCCAACACCCCACTTCCTCCCATCTATTTTCTCTCCCTTCCCTTCAGAAAAGGGCAGACCTCCCACATACATCAGCCAGTCATCGCATATCAAGTAACGACAGGACTGTCCACCTCCTCTCCTGTTAGGGCTGGATGAGTCAACCCAGCAGGAGGAAAGGCAACAGAGGCAGAGACAGGTCCCATTCCCTCTGCCAAGAGTCCCACAAGAAAACTAAGCCACACAACTGCAACTCATGTGCAGAGGGCCCAGCTCAGTCCCGTGCAAGTTGTCTGATTGGCCGGTTAGTCTCCGTGAGCTTCCACGAGCCCAGGTTAAATTGACTCTGTGTGTTTTCCATGGTGTTCCCCCCCCACCCCCCCCACCCCCGCCCCGGGCTCCTATAATCCTTCCTCTCCCTCTTCCAAAGATTTCCCGAGTCCGCCTAATGTTTGGCTGTGGGTCTCTGCATCTGTTTCTATCAGTTGCTGGGCAAAGCCTCTCTGTTGACAGTTGGACTAGGCAATGGTCTCTGAGTATAGCAGGGTATCATTAGGAATCATTTCATTGACTTTGGTTTTCTTTGCCAGTCATGTTTGGTTCTATCCCAGGTCTCTGCCATCCTCTGGGTCCTGGCCTTCCTCAAGCACAGCCACTCCTATAAAGGAAAGCATTTAATTGGGCCTGGCTTACAGTCCCAGAGGTTTAGTCCATTGCCATCATGACAGCATGCATACAGACATGCTGCTAGAGAGTAGCTGAGAGTTTGTATCCTGAACTGCAAGAGCAGGAAGAGAGAGGCACGGGGCTCAGCCCGCCCCTAGTGACACACAAGACCACACCTTCTAATAGTGCCATCCCCTGGTGACCAAGCATTGAAACCTATGAGCCTCTGAGCCCATTCTTATCCAAGCCACCACAATAACCTTATAAATAGATAGATCTATTCCACTCACAGTTCTAGAATTTCAAGAACCCAAACTGAAGCTCATCTTCCTTTTGGTAGAGTACTAAAAAGGCTTAAAGCACAGCATGACAAACCCAAGGGAGTCCATGTCTATTACTGTGGGTCTCTTTTGCTCTCTCCTTATGTCATCATAAAGCCACTGGTATTGCTGATGCTCTCATCCAGTCCTGTTCTCTTCCCAAAGGATCCTCTCAAACAGGTAGCTGCAATAAGTCATCAACTTCATAAATATTGGGCAATCTCTATAATGGAGAAATTTCAATACACCAAGCCTTGAGGGGCACATGCAGACCACATCTAAACCACAATACTCCCCCTTCCCATCTGATTTCTCTAGAACACTCTTTTTCCCCCTATTTAGATCTTCATAATTGTATTATGAACATTTTATAGTGCTATTCAGTGTTTCTCTGTACATTCAATTTTTGATAGTATACAGCTATGGATGTCCCATGATTTGTTTAGCCAACCTCTTACCATTGAGATAGTTTGTCCATGTCTATTTTTTCATAATGAACAATGCTACATTATAAATGCCAATGAGCGACCCCACAGTTGAGCATATATATGAAATATACAATGAATGATGCTATGACCGGATACTCTATCAAAAAAGGTGATGCCATGTGTCTCTTTCTTACTCCCCCACCTTGCAAGAAACTAAATAAATAGTCAGGAATCAAGTGAAAAATAAGAAAAAAAAAACATTTCAAAACATCCCCACTTTAAATAGGTTGTAAATTTAAAAACACCTCATGTTGGTCGTGGTGGTAAACACTTTCCCAGTTCTCAGAGACTGAGATGACATAATATCCTGGGCTACATAGTAAGATCCTGTCCACAAAAGAGATATGTCTTCAGGCCGCCTAATCTTTCTTCCTTCTCTAAGCCAAGAGCAAGAAGAATTTGAATATCAGCAAGATGACATGCATTTGCCCCTTCATAATCCAAGAGAGACAGTTATCACAGAAACCTCACAAATGCTAAAATTATTATTGGAAGGTGTTCAGCTTCCTGCTTAACCCCAGTAGCTCGCAGACTGCAGGTTAGTGGTTTGATGAAGTGACTGTCTCTGGCCCCAACTATCTTTGTGCCAACAGAGATTAAATACATGCCCTGGGGCTGCTTTGGAGAAGTAACTTATTTTTGTTTGGTGGGAAGCAAGGACACAGGGGTGAGAAGATATTGCCCTAAATATGATATGATCCAGCTGTCTAAACATGGGCTAGTCGGTTTAGCTTTTCACCATCTCCACCTCCAGATGTTTGCCATCAAACAATCTCAGATGATCTTGCCTTCTGTTGAGTGTAGCTTGTACTAATCATGTTTGTCAAAGACTTGCATTTGTTTTTAATTAGAAGACATCTATTTTGATTCAGCCAGACCCCCTGAGCTTTGGTACTGGACACAGCCTCCATTATTAAGAAATGTTAACTCATAACTGCCTACTCTTTTGTTACTGTGATCACTGAGGCTTTCATTCCAGCTCATTCAAATGAAAGAAACTTTGAGACCACACTAATTAACTGAATTAGCAAATTTTGTTACCAGTGTCTGCTAGAGTTCAAATAACTCCATTGCAACTATATGTTCTACAGCCACTGAATTCCCATGATGGTAATGGGCTCTTAGTATTTATTTATCTTGGTGCTCAGAAGTCTCCAACAATTACATTTCATGGTTGGATCTGCTTTCAAATTCTGACCAGATGTGTGGTCTTGCCTGGGTCACCAATAATGTCTCTGAATTCAATTTCCTTATTTGAAAATTAGAGGATTATAAGATGTTATTGTGATGATTATATCATAGACTATTTAATACTTAATATCCTAGACACCAGAGTATTTGCTATGTCATATTATGCAAATATACAGGTTCTTTCTGTTCTCTTAAAAAAAAAAGTCTTTGGTAGAGTCTAACTTTGAAAATCTATCTCTGATTCTATCTCCAGGAGACTGAGGCCGATTTTCAACAATGGTTTCCTGTAGTTTTTTAGGATATATATATATGTATGTATATATATATATATATAGTTTTTATTTCCTTCAAGACTAAGCAGGAAAAGCATGAGAGACCTAGATAAGCTGAGACCACTATATAAGCCCCTTTCCTATGAAGTACATGGCTGGCCCATCTTTTCATTCAGTGCTCCACCAACCCAAAGCAATCCGAATTTCTCAAGTGCATCAGCAGGAGGTACCAGGAGAACAAAGTTGTTTTCAGGACTTAATGAAAACATATTCACTATTAAAACCAAATGCCTATTTGATTAATGATTTTTATTTTCACAGATCTTATTTGGAGTTACCTTTCCAAACTGTGACCCATCCTTGAAGAGAAAACAAAATTAAGTGTCTTTATCACAGTTGAAGCCACGCCAAAGAATGATGGAGAACCCCAAGAATGATGTCCTGGCAGCCTAGGTGGGTGAGCAGGCAGCCCTCTCCTCTGTCTGTCCGCTGGTCTCCTTCAGTGGCTATCCATGCCCAGCCTTCTCTTTCTTTTCATCCTACCCATCTCTTTCAAATGCCCTGCTCCATGCTGGTTTGCAGCCTCCCAGGCACCATAAACTTCTGACACCCATTCTTTGCTTCAGCTTCTGATGTCATATAGATACACAAATTTAAGACAACATTAGGAGGAGGCACTAAATATCTGGGCACAGATCAAAGGGTGCAAAGGTAGGACTGGTTTTTCTATGCAAGTGTGCTTCAGAATTTCGTGTGACCACCTAGTGGTGACTCTGTTGAAGAGTGGCTTTCTCCACTCGGTTTCCTGGACCTTCTCAAGCCAAGCAGAAGCCACACCCAGTCTCTACATAGTTTCCACTCACTCTGGTATCATAGTCTATGCTTGAAAGCCTCTCCACACAAATATTCCCATGAACAAAGTGACTTTAAAACGACCCAGTTCACACTCACTGATCACGTGACACAGGCCAGCTAAAACTGCTCTGTTATGAACTCAATGTGTTTCTCCAGAATTCATAGGTTGAAGCTTTGATGCTAGGGGGTGGAGATTAGGCCTCTAAGGAAGTAATTAAAGTTAAATGTGATTGTAAGGGCACAACCTTGATCCAATTATTAGAAAATCCCCAGATTTCTCAAGCTTTATAGCTATTTTCAATACATTAGGATAACTACTACCCGATACCCACTAGCTCACACCTAAATGTTGGACTTCTAGTATTAAGAACTCTGAGAAAATTAAGTTCTGTTGCTTAAACAATTTGGTCCGCTTGGCATTTTATTGTGCCAGCCTTGGCATATTGATACTAATGATATTTGATTCCATCCACTAAGAAATTATGGCAGCTTTTATTAACTCTATTGCCACTTAAGAGATGAGAAGTGAGGAAGAATAAATCTTTAACACTAAATATTAGAAAAAAATGAGAACAGACTGGAGAGATGGCTCAGCAGTTAAGAACACTTGTTTCTTTTGCAGAGAACCTGGATTCAGTTCCCAGCACGTGCTCTGTAGTCTATCTCTCAGTAATTCCAGTGCCAGAGATCTGATGCCTTCTCCTGAACTCTGACCTCAAGCATGCACATAGTATGTATACATACATGCAGGCAATACTCAAACACATAAAATGAGAATAAATAAGTCTTTAAAACATCTTTTGAAAGAGATGAAGACACTCAGATAGAGAGAGATCAAGTCATGTGCTTCCACTATTACATGTCAAAAGGTAAGACTCTGAACTGGTTCTTGGGAACTATGTGGTTTTACTTGTATCTATACTATGGAACAAAAAGTTATTAGGAGTATAAATTAATTTCAAAGTCTAAAGATTGTAAAAAAAATAGTTTGTAAAATCATTTGTTTTGAGTTTAAAAAGTACTACCTTTGATTTAAGACTGATTAAAATGTTTGAAGCAATAATGTTTGAAAATTTGACATAGACTTTTTGTTGAACTAAAACCACTTTTCTGTAATATAACTGTGACACTGCTGCTTTTACAATGTAATTAAGTGTTTTTGTTTTGTTTCGTTTTCCTTCAAATTTCCCAATATTGTTACTAAGCTTTAAATCACTGAGCTATGGAGTCAGGACTCAAAAGATATGAACCCTTCCTTGGTGAGATCCTCTGGCAGACATGAACACGGATAGCCAGGGCATGGCCTAAGTGCATTCATTGTGTCAAGATAGTGTTTAGATCCTACCACAGGCCACGCAACGTGAGAATGGCTGTAAAAGGGTCAGAAAATGGGAAAGATGGTAAAACGTATATAGAGAGTTTGTGTGTGGTAGCAGAAGTAGCTGCCAATGGTAAAAAGCACATGGACAGGAAAGTCTACTATGTGTGAAGTATGAGAAAAGAGACTGAATAAATGTGAATGTGTCTGTGTCTGTGCCACGTACCATGTTTAATGGAAACAGCAAGACTGTGCATAACTATAAGGCAACATTCAAGTGTGAGTAAAGAAGAGATACATAATGAGCTTATCTATAACCAGAACATAGAGCATTATTTCTGAGCATAATTAAGGCTTGTCTGTGGGGTAACTTTAACTATGCTAACTTAGGAACAGTGTTTGCCTTCTTCTGACTACATAAAGGATGCTTGCTGCTGCAGGATCAAGTACTGTGCTTTGATTATATGCTTCTATGCTATTTAGGCTTATTTTATTTCTTCTTGTTCAGTTAACCCCCATACACTTTCTGTTGCTTTGCATTTTTAAACATTACACATGGTATTTCATCTCTGGAAACATCCATACCTCTTCAGTCTTCCAGTTTCCAGTATTTCTCACTGTTCTGATTTTCCTTTGTTCTTCATTTTGCCAGTTCAAGCTAAGATATGTTCTGATCCAGTGCACAGAAGGTTAATTTGAAGAATCCTTGCACACTTCACAATAATTTTGTTGCACACTCACACTTCTCTGAGGTTTTGGTGTGGTCAAGAATTCTAGGTTGCTATTTTTTTCAGTCTTTGGCAGGAATTTTTATTCATCTTTCAGACTTAGTTGTAATGTTTGTGAAGCACTTTGCCTAATTCTGAGAGTATTAAATTTCTTCTTCATCCCAAATGCTCTGGAATTTCATAATTTTATGTGTGGTTATCATCATGTCCAGAATCTTCTAGATTCAAAGCTTCTCGATGGGGACTTCCACTGAGAGGTAACATGAATGTGTTCTTTGCTCCAGGGTGTTAGAACTTAGACCAAATGGAAATGTTCAAAGCATGTGGCTTAGTAAATCATTTGAAAACATCATTTACTATTGGCAAAACCTAGGGGAAAGCAACAGGTGGAGTAGCAGACCCAAAGTATTGGTCCAGAGTATATTCAGCATCCACATTATCTCCTTCTTTTCTATCTCCCTTCCTGGAGCCCTGCCTCCTTTCTTGCCTCTCAGACCCTATCAACCAAAGGGACTATATAGACAAAAGCTTTGCTGGCTCACAGTTTGAGGGTATAGTTTATCATGGCCTAGATGGTGTGGTGGCAGGATCATGAGAAGTAGGTCGCTGCATTTATATTTAGGAAGCAAAGAGTGATGGGTTCCGGGTCTCAGCTTGATTTCTCCTTTGTATGCAACTTGGGAAGTCTGTTTCCCCTTTAAAGTGGATCTAGAAACCCCCTAACAGAAATGCCCAGAGGTTTGTCTCTCCCATGGTTCTATATCCTGTCAAACTGATGATCAATATTAACCATGTGTCCCCCACATCAAGGAAGGGGTATCTGCAAAAATTACTTGCCATCTGCATATGTGTGTGGCTTATTCTCCCTGTAACCACATCATGTTCTCTCTTTGAACCTTTCCTGTGCATTGTGATTCACACATGCTTTCTCTTTATACATTTTCTAGGGTTTTAGAAGGAAGTATCTCATTCTCTAAATTCCACTGTTTCCTCAGGAGCTTGTTTATCTGAGTCTTTTCTGATTTCCATTTGTTTTTAAAGTTATGAAGGTGCTTGGCTACTTCTTCATGTTCCTTTGTATGTCAGCAAGCGGGGGAGCTGTTGATAGGAGTTGAGCTGCTCATTTACAGATCTTACTTCTTGATGAGTGGAATGGTATTGTTCTCCATGCTGGCAGCCCTCCAAATGTCATAATGCAAGGAGGTTTATTAGAGACACCGAAGTCATCTCCTGCTTCATCCTGGGCCGCTTGTCTGGTCACTGGGAGACACACAATCTATTCTCAAGGGCAAAGGAGCTGGATGTCTGCTTGTTTGTGTTAAGCACTGATGTGGTCACCAGAGAGCATTTTTCTTCTAGACCTGTAAGTAAAGACTGATGATTGCTACTGAGCAAAGCACAATTCTGTCCAGCTTTTCCCACTCCAGTCCCCCTGGAGTTTCTCTAGCTATAATGTCTACGGGCCTCAGAAGATATCCTAGCCTTTTCCATGTGAGGCCACTCTGGTGTGGATTCTACATTGTTCACCGTACACCAGTCAGTTATCTTCCATTTGCTCCCTGCCTCCCAGAAACCTGCTAATATATCTATACTCTCACAAATTCCTCTCCAGGTTGTTACTCCTTAGCATCATATTGATGATATTCTAGAAGGAAGAGAGGATGTGTCACCTTGAACACAGCACAATTTATTTTCATTATAAATCACCATGCATTGATTAAGGTATGCTAAACTGTAACAAAGTGACCCAAAGACACATCATCTATAATAGTGTATTTCACATTGGTGCAATGTTTTAAGATTTCTGGACATGGTTCTCAATGATTCCAGGACTTAGTGCTTCCTGGGATCTGCTGTAGGTAGCAGAAAAGAAGAAGTCATTGAGGAGACATGTGTTTCTCTTAGAGAGTTTTCTCAGTAGCACACATATCTGCTTTGCTAGCATGGTGGGGCTGAGAGCAAGCCCTGTTCCCATGGGAGATCCAAGGAGACTGGAACCGAGTCCCAGCCCGGGCAGCCACTTCCTAGCTATGTCTTCACGTGACAATGTGAAGGGTAAGTCTGCCTTGACATCTGGTCTCCTTCACATCATATGCCCCAGAGTACAGGTAGTAGGCAATGGTAAGAACTGTAAAGAATTGTGTTTTGTTCAATGACAATCATCAGTCTTCATGATAGCAGTACAGATGACACCTTCCTACCTGCATATTCCCAGTAGCTGTGCCAGATGAATCACTTTGAAGGGAAATTCAAGGAAAATGATGCTCATTTACTAAAAAATCTCTGTGTCAGGCATTGCGCTAAGTGATTTCCATATAACGCAGACAACACATGTTCTCTCTGAGTCACAACAAACACTTTCTGTTTATGAAATGTGGGTTCTCTGCGAGAGAAGCACTGGAATTTAGGATCTTTTTTTACAAAAGGAATTTGCATAAAATTGTTGTTCACCTACTAAGTGCTAGACATACTGTCAGAACTTAGGAATGTAGGCATGGGAGAGACTTTATGCCCATTCCAAAAACTTGGCTTTCCTGAGATGCAAATGAACAACTATCACAGCACAGTGTGATGACTGTTGTGCCTGAGAAAGGGAGGGAGGATTTTCTCTGATGAGAAGGGAAAGGGTGGGAAGACAGGTTGAGCATCTGAGCTGGTGGGGGGGGGGCGCTTCTGAGGCAGATAAGAATTTGCCAGAGAAGAGGCAGAGGGATTCATGATGCTTAACCTTCACTGTCAACCTAACTGAATTTGGACTGCCCAGGAGATACACACACACACACACACACACACACACACACACACACACACACTTCTGTGTTTCTGTGAAGGGTTTCCACAGAGGCTTTAATGGAAGTGGGAAGACAGAACCTGAATGTGGGCCACACCAATCTGTGGACAGGGCTCCCAGCCTGAATAGAAAAGGAAAAAGGAAAAGGCCACCTGAGCCTTCATCAGCCTCTGTTTCTGGACTGCAGAATGCAGTGTGACCAGCCACCTCATGCGTCTACTGTCATGTCTTGTCCACCACAATAGCCTGTCCCCTTGAAACATAATAATAAACTGTTCTCCCCTTAAGTTGCTTTCTGTCCTGTACATTGTCATAGCAACAACAACAAAATAGTACAGGGATTAACGTATGATGGTCAAGAGCCATGGGTTGGCCATGGAGTGACTGGTAAAGAATGACTAGATACAGAGCTACCTAGAAAGGTGAGTGAGCCTTTAATGAGAAGGTAGAAGGAAGGAGATCAGATGAGCTGACAGCTTATAATCTATTTCTCTCTAGAACTCCCAGTCTCAGACTGTCTCCCTTCTTCAGCTTCCTGAGAAAATAAAATATACGGCTTATTTGAGACTGAGGTTTATTAGCCTCATTGGACAATTGACATTTCAAACTGTATAGTTCTTTTGTGGTGATTTGAATAGGCATGCCCTACCTCCATAGACTCATGTGCTTAAATGCTTGGCCCTTAGAGAGAGGCATTATTAGGGGGTGTGGCCTTGTTGGAGTAGGTGTGGCCTTGTTGAAGGTAGTGTGTCATTATGGGTCTTTGAGGTTTTACATGCTCAAGCTATGCTCAGTGTGGGACAAACAGTTCACTTCCTGCTGTCTCCAGATCAAGATGTAGAACTGCCAGACCCTATCTAGCACCATGTCTGCCTGCACACAGCTGTACTTCCCTCCTTGGTGATAATGGACTAAACCTCAGAATTGTAAGACAGTCCCAATTAAATGTTTTTCATTATAAGAGTTGCTGTGGCTATGGTGTCTCTTCAAGGTAATAGAAACCTTAACTTAGATGTCTCTGATGATGAGGCTATCCTGGACTTTGTCAAGTCAGCACCACCTGTGGCTTCTCCCTAGGTACCAGTAACACCCCTCTAAGTTCTGACAATGACAGTGACCTTCAGACTTTGTCTCATCTTCCTTGAGTGGCAGAATGGCCCTGGTTAGAAAGCAGCATCGAGTAGGTGTAGCCTTACTCACATCTTCTCCCGCAGAATTTATCATAGACTCTTACATACCATCGTTCTTTTACAGATTTCATAACACATCTTCGAACCCTGATTATCCTTTTCATTACCGAACAAGTCTACCAGAGTGAAGTTAGGAAAAGCAATCAGGTAAAATCAGCTACCTTTATTTCTGTTCTCACTCTTAACTTTTGTTCATTTCTCCAATACATATCACGTGATCTGACAAACATTCCATATACACTGAATTTCTTAAAGTAGAAATCAAATCACCTTAAGCAAACTCATAGACATCCAAGCAGATTAAACATGACTTCTGAAGGCCTTTTCTTTTCGCGCCAAAATGACCTCTTTCATCCTTTGTGATCTAATCCACTAAAGTTAGTTTATTTACTCCAGACACCCCTGTGGTCCATCTGGAGAAAACATCAGTCAGGCTTCTCCATTTTCTTGGTTAAATGCCTATTCTTCACACATCTGGTGTCTAAAGCATATGGATCCCTCTTTAATCAGCAGCTCAGAATGGCATCCATCACCTGTCAGAGGATGCATCCAAGAATTGATTGCAGTCCAGGATTTGGCAAAAGTGTGATCAAGACATCTGATTTCTCAGACATGCCATCTGAGTGGAGTGTTAACTTCCCCTTCATGCTCTACACAAAGTCAGCTCATCAGAAGGCAACAGCTTTAGTCTGGCCTCTATTATTATTCAAACATTTTATAGAAATGCACTGGGTAGCAATTTTCCTCTTTCTCTCTGAGAGTGCAATACATGGCATATCTGTCTGTGAGAAAAGAACTGTCTTTTGTAAAATCATGGTCAAAGATGCTGTTGATTACAGATGTCCAGGTTCTAAGAAAGAATTGAATTCTGGCTCCAGCAGTAAGGCAGGAGAAGCCAGAATGTGTCTTCAGACCAAGGTTGAGCCAGTCCCCAGCCCAGCACCATGAGTACCATGTCATCCTGGAGGTCATGTCTCCCTAGACTTGCAGGATGTTAGGGATATTGAGGTGCCAAGGAAGGAGGTGGGCTCTAGAATAAGAAGGGATGCTGAAGGTGTGCTAAGAGCATCTTCCATGCTCTAGAGAGACATACCCATGCTCTGGCTTCCTCCACGCTGTCAGCGTTTGTTTTCAGACATGCAAAATCAAGGGAGGAAAGGACATTTCTACTTTGAACTGAGAGAGAAAACAAATGGGCAATGGTCAGATTATATGAAAAAATGAGACACCTGAGTCAATCAACAGTGCCCAGCCCCAGGGAACCAGCTCATCTTCTCAAACAGCCTTCTTAGGAAGCTAATCAATAATGCTACAGTTGTAGGAAGCCAGGACTCCCTTCTAACAGCAGTCCAGGAAGCTAAACTAGATCCCGCAGTGAGCACTGTTTCAAATGGCTTAGATCTGACAGCCACCTTACTTTTGTATTGCTACTGCTCCAATTTAGGGCAACCAGTGAAAGCCTAAAGTACACACCAGCCAACCTCAGGAGTAGATGCTCAACTCTGGCTGCCCACCTGCAGCCTCTTGAATTAATTCACCCAGTCAGGACAGACCTGAACCCTTTTTTTTTCTTCTTCTTCTTCCTGCTATGAGGCTTTCCTACTCTGCCTGCCTCTGCTGAAAATCAGCGACAGTGGTAACTTCTCTGCTATAGCAAACCTTAGAATAAGTAGTCTTCATTGATACTCATTTGATAGGTCTTCATTCATTTCCTTGAGAATGTTGGAAGTAATGTAACATAATGAGCCCCAAGCTACTAAAGCATGATAGAATACACATGAAAAGCCGTGGGTATGGCATGTTCCCCTCCTTCCATATCAGTGTACTGAGTGCCTTCATCTGGAATAATTCTGTTCTCTGCTTCCTTTCCTGGAGAAATTCCACTCGCCCTCACAGGTTCAATAGATGTCCCCACATCACTAACATCAACTAAATCCCAGGGAATCCATCCTTGTCCCCTGTTGGAATGCCCGTAGCTGTCCAGCATGCAATGTCCACAGGAAATACATGAGCATTTCCTGAGCCGTTTAGTTTCCAGGGTGTTTCTTATATATTAGTCATCTCACTAATTCCTCTCTTGGCTTCAAGGTAGGACATCCCCCTTCTACAGCACAGATGAGAAAAAACAAGAGCTTGGTGCGGAATAGAAGGTGTGTCTGTTCTTCTGGGGGTAGATTTTTGAGCTTTTCAAACAGATAGTCTTTATACCTTTTTAGTTCGTGCAGAACAATTGCTGGATTAATAGAAGATTCTTCATAAACTTGGTGAGTGAATAAACTAGCAAATGATTAACTGTAAGGCAGGAGAAACAAATTGTTTATACATTTATCCTTTTCTAGGGACTAATTCTGAAGTGTAGACCAGATGCTTCCTACAGATAAGAGATAGAAGTCAAGTGCTTTTTTCTGTCCAGACTCAATTTCTTTGGATAGGAAATCAATCACCATAAAGCCCCAGGTGGAAGCTTTGGCTGATTGGAGCCCTGGCTGTGCAGAGCTGAGGTTTTAATGTCTGTGAGTCACATAGAAAGACTTCCCCATAGGCAGCAGTGGTCTCCTGCCTTGAGAGAGAAGATGCATGTCAGTGGGTGATCTACACCTTGTGCCTAAGCAACGGGAGAAGAAAACACTTTGTAAGTGGTGTGTATGAGAGTGAACCATTTCATCCAACCTAAGGGAGATGTGCATCTCTGGTGCTCTGGGCTTGCTTACTCAATTATTTTAAACATTTTTAAGTGGAAAGTTGTCATAGCAACAGCAACAGCAAATATTTTGTAGGAGGAATTTCTATTTCCAGCACTTTCAAGTAATTTTAATTTTTTACTTTTGTCCATTATCTACCCATGCTTTTTCTACCCATAAACATTTTATATGTAACCATGGTGCAGCATCTACCTTGTAGTCTGCCTTCTCATTTCACACCAGAAGCATTTTCTATGTAAAAGTATCACATTTAAAATGCTTAAGAAAGTCTGCATGACATTCCGTATCAGGCTGACCTATTCCCACATTATTGTATAGTTATTGCAATCATCATGCTTTTATTATATTTAGATCACATTGGAGGAAGTCACTTTTCCCATACAGAAGCATAATCTGGATTATTCAGATTATTTACTGCCTCAGAGTATAATCACAGATGTAAAATCCAGCATCTCTCTGTAGCTTCCTCTGCATTGATGATGCACTGCTTGGCACAAGCTTGTCCACTGATTCACAGTGGCCTATCGAGAGCTGAGTCAAGAGCCTGTTCGGACTGCTCATGGTGGGCGGGGTGTGTGTGAGGGGGAACAAGGCGGCGGGTGGGGGGGGGAACAGATGGACAGTCCATGATGTAGGACTCTCTTGAACAGGATGGAAATGTGTTCAGTGATGAGGCTTGATAGGTTGCACATTTGAAGAACATGCACCACCAGGTTGCCTTGATTGGAACTTTTGGAAATAAAATGACTTTGCTTTGATTAGGAGAATCCTCCTAACGGGACCAGGGACTTTTCTTTATTCAGCATTCTGCATGGAATACTCATGAAGTGACCATAGAGTCAGAGACTGGCTTCTAACTAGCATGCTAGAATTTCTACTTGCAACCAAGAGTTGTCTTTCAAAGGTCCCTCCCTCCCTGTGAACTTACATAGTGAATTCTTAGGGAATTCCACTTATCGGCCATCTTCAATTATTTGTTTGTGTGTGTGTGTGTGTAAGGGGTGATTCTCCAGCCACACTGAGCCCCTGAATAGTACATGAACTATATATGGGCTTAAACATAGCATTTTGCACTGTCTGCAGCGACCCCTTTGGTTGCCTCTGTTCCAAGTGTAGGATTTAATGCAAGCAAATAGAAACCGTTGCAATGGAATGGAAACTTTGATTGGCACTGATGTGATCTGAAGCTTTCAGTGGATGAGTAACTATACTTTGCCTGTTAACTAAGATCCATCCCTTCAATAATCTCGACTGCAAGCATTGACTGAAGGAAAAAGCTACGGCCCACCTGCTTGATACTGTAGCTATTCCCAGGTGAGCTTCAGAAGTTGTACATATACTCCCTACCATGATTTACCACTTTACTATATATAACCAGATATTAAATCCTAGGAGTATTTCAGTTGTAGACAGTGTATACATGGGTATGATTGTGTCCCAATAAGACTTCACTTGGAAAAAGAGCGGGAGTGACTAGGCTTGACTCATTCATCACTTATCATTTTCTAGCCCCGTGTCTAGAAGTCTAGATAGAAGCCACAACAAGTAAGATCACAGGGCTGACATGGTACTTCATGGAAGTTCATAGCTAGAAAAGAAGTCAGATTTTCTATTTCTATAGACACTCAGTAAAACCTTTTGGGATTAGTAGCTTAGTAAACATAACGCTTGGAGCAAGGTCTATTTTCATACCTCCAGAGAGATTGTGTTCACCCAGAAGGTCTTTAGATGGACATCTGCTGAGTGTCTCTTAAGTCCCAGATCCTGGATCGAAGTAAAGACAATGGGATTTTTATCAGCCCTCACTAAGCACAGAGCACAGTTAAGGAAGCAGAGAGTCAGAGCCAGCTGCAGCAAAGTCCAGAGGGGACAGCACTGGAGGGCTTCAGGGTCTGTGAAGGAGGGGATAGAGGTCCGGGGTTTGGGAAGGAAGGGATGGAGGGGGCACACTCTGGTGGGTTCCAAGTATAGTCATCACAACAGCAGCAGTGTGAAACCTAGCCCCACTTTGTCCCTTGTAGCAGCCTAAGGGGTCTTTTTCTGCCATTTTTTACTCAGAGAAGCCAGGGTTCTTGATATATATATATATATATATATATATATATATATATATATATATATATATATATATATGGAATTCCAGGATAAGTCACTATAGAACAAGGTTGGAGTTTATTAAGAAAAAGGATTAATACCAGTTGAGACAGCGAGATTCAGAGAGCATAGGAGGTAGGCAGACAGACAAAATGCGGGGGGCCTTGGCTAGGTAAAAAAACTTCCAATATGACTCCTCCGTTACCTTCCTGGCCTGCTATAAAAGCCTGAGAGCTTAAAACAAAGGCCTTGGAGGCTTTTGTCTCCCACCCCCTGTTGATGGACTGGCTTGACAAGTTAAAGTCTGAACAGCTATAAGCCAACCAACCATCCTACCTTCCTTCAAACCAACCAACCCTAATTGGGGAGGAAAACTCTCCAGAGACTCTCCTGAGTGATCGAGCCTGTGTTTTCCAGAGGTCTTTTTCTCAGGTGTCTGCCTGTGTACCTGTAGGTCTCCTCATCCCCGGTAAAAGCCTTCCTTCAGCTGCTAATGCCATCTGCTCCTGTTTGCTGTGTTTGCGATTTCTCCATGGCTACTTGTCATGCTTGAGATTCCTCCTGCCTTCCTTAACTGGCAGAGAAAAGAAACCTGATCAACACCCCAGAAGTGTAATTCGTATCCTTGGTTCTCTCAGTAGTAAATGAATGCACAGGTGTGTGTATGGTTTTGGTGGCTTTTGAAATTACATTGTGCAAAGGATAGAAGTATTAAGTAGAAAGGTTTGGTGGTTTTTGTGTTATTGGTGGTTGTTGTTGTTTTTAACCTAAGACACTTTGCCTTATAAATGGGCTCCTACCTGGCTTCTGAGATGAACAGTACAGGTTTCAAGGCCAAGATGGCATCCTTACGACAAGGAAGTCAAGCTGTATGTGTTCCCTATGAACATGGTTTGCAGTGTCATTTGCTGAATCTCATTCCCAACCAGCAGGATTGAAGAGATGTTTTTCCCTCCCCATATTCTGTAATTTCACCATCTCTCTGCTCTGACCTCACATGTCATTCGAGGGTTAGATCTGACCTGCCAACGAAGGCAGGAGCCCTCTGCATGCAGAAACCAGAGCTTTGCCAGCGATGGAAGAACCAATCACCTGTTTAGCTGGGAGCACCTGTATTCAACAGTGACTGCTGCTCCAAACACTCTCCCAGGGGGCTTTTCCTGTTCTTAATCAGTGGCAAAGGACGTTTTCGGAATTTTGAGTTCAGTCTTGTTTCGTTTCAAGCCTCTTTGATGGAGTATTATGTTCTGAAGCAGACTTTTACAATGCATTAAACTTCATTTCTTACAACTTTGATCTTTTTCTCTAAAAAATGACTTGTTATTGCAAGTTTCATTTTGCCTTTTCTATACCTTCTTTGTAAATTTTTCTTTAAGACATGAAGAACCCATTACGCGCTGCGAAATTCCCACCTGCCTTCACCATAGGACGAATGTTTTCTAGAAGCCATGGTGGAAGGCCACTGCACTGTGGGGAAAAATGGATTCACAGTGGGCTTAGTTGCTTTCTGTGTAGACGGCAAAAATGAATGTGTGGCCGTGATGAGAAGGAAAATGGTATATGCCCTCTATACACACAGTCAGGATGATGTTTCTTACACTATTATAGTCTGAAAAATAGATAATGACAAAGATACCAATGGATGATGTCATCAGAATTTCAAAGAGAGATTAGGAAGAGGGTGGGCACTGAGTAAGTTCTTGAAGAAATAACTGAAAATGGGGCACATATAACAAAAGTTCACAGTCTAAAGATACAAGGGGCTTGATAAAATTCACACCCAGACAGACACAGCAGGTCATACTCATGCAAACAAAAGACAAAGACGGAACACAAAAGGCAGTGAGGGCAGCCAGGCCAGGAAGAGGACTCTGTCAGGAAGCTGTGGAAGCAAAGAAAGGGGGATGCCTTCAGACCCCCAAGGAAAAGAACAGCCAGTCCAGACTCCTGAGCTCAGTGACAGGACCCCTTAGGAATAAGGGGAAAAAATCAAGCCATTCTCAGATGAAGGAAACTAAGAGGATTTGCCTTCAGATTGTCACCTGCCCTATAGGAGAGTAAACTTAAATC
This sequence comes from Sigmodon hispidus, assembly GCA_004025045.1. Taxonomy (NCBI): domain Eukaryota; kingdom Metazoa; phylum Chordata; class Mammalia; order Rodentia; family Cricetidae; genus Sigmodon; species Sigmodon hispidus. Next base: position 40,581 of record PVIH01009111.1, on the reverse strand, counting down.
CTCCATACTGCCCCCCCAAAGGAGAAGAAACATTGAGTCTTCTCTTGCTCTTTCTAACACAGTAGGAGGCATAAGATTGTGCTAAAACAGGACACATCTCTTCTAATTTTTGCCTCAAAGTTCTGACTCACAGTTTCTAACACCCTTGCAATTTCCTAAGCTGATTTAGAACAATATTATTGACATTGGGTAAAATATTTAGCCTTTCTTGTCTTTGCTTCCTGACATGGTTGATGAGAAATAACCAAACTTTGTTACTCAGAACTGACTACCTTGTAAGTATATCTGAGCTTGTGCTATCTAGCTGGGCTTTTGGAAAGCTCCATATTAATCAAATAAATGGGTTACTATTAAAATCCACCATGATACGGGCTAGAACTTGTCAGCTCTTCTCCAAGCACATCACCAATGACAATCATGCCTATATGATAAAAACCCATAAAGCCCCAAGAGAATGTTCTCAGAGCTTCTGTTTGGTGAGTAAAGAACAGCCATGTACTGAGGAGATGGTATATCCCAACCCCTAGGGAAATACAATATAACCCATGTCATTCATAACAGTATGAATACCACCAAAGTCTATTGAACCAATGGATCTTATAGGGCTACTTCCAGGAATATGTATACATATTTATTTCTTCAGTTTTCTAAAATATATTTGATGGTAGAAACAAAAAAGATAACATATGGGTCTAAATGTATGTAGAGAAAATATTTAGGACAATGACTTATTATAAATGGAAGAAAAATAAGCTTCTGTCCTTTATTCAAACTGGTAAATAACAGCACAGTAAATTATATTATAATATATTATAACAGTATATTATGTTAAGACACATATATAGTGACATCTAGAATAACCATTATAAAAATCTTGATTAAGTTGCAGCCCAAAATACTTCAGATAAATCAAAATTGAATTTTTTAAAATGTAGTAGCTCACAGGAAAGCAGTGAAAAATAAAACAAAATGACAAACTTATATAATGACAAAATTACATTGATTATAAATGTTTTGGTTAAAAAGAGATATCAGGAACTGAAAAGATAACTCATGCAAATGTTGAGAAACCATCCATAAATCACTTTAAACAGAATGATACAGGTCAGTGGGGAGCATATAAAGAGAGAAAGCTTACAGATTTATAAGTTACAAAGTAAACATCAGAGAAAGAACTATCACCAAAAGCTAAAAGGAATGTGATATGAAATTAAAGGAACTGCCCTCAGGAACAGACAACCAAAGTACAACTCAATAAAGCTACAAAAACTGCAAAAACCAAAAACAAAACAAAACCCCCTTCAGGTAAAAGAAGAAATAGACAATTCCCCTACTATGGTTGGTAATTCAACATCCTCTGAAAATAATGTATTTAATAGACTTAAAAATCACTAAGGTACAGAATAACTCAATGGGAGCATCAATCAGCAAGCTCTAGATGACATGTGCAACATTCTACCTGAAAATAACAAAAAACCACACCTGATCCTAGCCATAAAACCAACCTCAAAAACTTCAAAGAAATGAAACCATGTGGAATGTGTTGCTTTGACCACATGAGAATCAACTAAAAGTCAATAACAGAAATATAACAGGCATGTGTCCAAACACGTGGGAACAATATACTTGTAAATAATCTATAGGTCAACAAGAAATCCTGAAGAGAAACAAAATACATTGAGCTGAATGGATGGCATCTTGGGACAATCTTAAATGAAAATTTATATACTAAATGTGAACATTAAAAAAGAAGAAAAGTCATGAAGAAATAATTCAGCTCTTACTTTGAAGACTTAGAAAATAAGAGTCACTAAACTCAGGGATGTGGTAGAAATAAGAGCATTACTCAATAAAACTGAAATTAGAAAAGGTAGTGGATAAGATCAGTGAAAGAAAGTTCCAGGTCTTAGTTCAAAAAGATCAACAAAATTAAGAACCTTTAACAAGATGACAGACCAATGAAGTATCAGGATTGAGGTAGAAGATGGCACTACAGACCCTATAGACTGTACAGACAGACAGTACTTATAAAGGAGTATTTCAAATATGAATATCATTACATAGATATATTTGATGTTAACAATAAGACACTTGATAGTCTGTGGACAGAGGTTAGTAAATTTAGATTGAATGAACCAGTTCTTAAGTAAAATGGGGGAGGAATCTCCATAAATTACCATAACTTCAGAAGAAACAGATAACCTGAATGAATAACTCTTTTAAGAAAAACTGAACTTTTAATTGAAATATGTCCTCCAAAGAAAATCTATATTTTTGATGTCCAATATGATATATTGATATATGTATGCATTGTAAAATGATTAAATCAAGCTAAATAACATTATCTAGCATATCCCATATTTATTATTGTTGTTTTGGTAACACAGTTAAGCTTTAACTCCTAGCAATTTTCAAGTAATTTTCTGTTAACTATTGTCACCATACTATGCATTAGCTCTCCAGCACTTTTTGATCTATCTTAGCTAAAATGTTGTATCCTTTGACTGTCCCCTTCCTGTCCTTCCACCCTCCCCAACCCTGGCACCCACTCTTCAATCCCTTCTTATCAGATTTGACCCTTAAATTTAAGACTATTTGTCTTTCCATGTCTGGCTTGTTTTACTTGATGTCCTTCAGGTTCATACACTTTGTCATACATGACATAATTTCCTTGTTTTAAAAGGCTCATTAGTATTGTGTTGTATGTGTGCGACCATCTTCTGTACCTATCAGTTTTGTACACATTCTTAAATCCAACCCATTAGGGAATGGAAAATATTTAGAAAAGACATCAGCACTACACTTGCACAGGTTTTCTCTTGCCATTACCCCCTATACAGTATACCAGAGACCCTATTTACAAAGCATTGATATAGCATTTGGTATGGACACTGTAAGGGATATGCATGGGTTGTATGCAAACCCTGTGCCAGTTTATATAGGATGAAACACAAATTCTAGTTAGTATTTAGTAAAAACTCAGAGTCAGATATTGGGGAAAAGCTGGAATATCAAAGAGAAGAAAAAGACCACAGTCAAATCTCACCCAGCCAACTTGTCAGGGTAAAAGCTGTCTTCCAGCTTCCTCAGCCTGGCTTCTACAGAATCCCACACCCTCTGCCTATGCCTCCTTAAATATCTTTTTAGCCCAGTTGTTTCACTTCGGGTTTCAACTCTGCATCATAATTCTAGAGTTAAGATGAAAAGTATGAAGCACTACTATTTGTAGTTAGGCCTTGAACTCACAGAAATGCAAAAGATTTCTGTCTCTGGAGTTATGAGATTAAAGGTGTGAGTTACCACTCTCTGACCCTCCTGCCTTGACTATGAGTGGATCTGTTCTCTGATTTTTATCAAATATGAAGTAGATCATCATGATAGGGGACTTGAGCATCTCTAAACTATTGTAGCTATGCCGATTCTGGAACCAATTCCCCATGAATAAGGAGCAGTCATTTTCAATGCACTTTCCTTATGCATTCTTCCATGCATGAATACTATGTTGGTTCCATTTCATAGGTGTTGGGAATGATGCTGCTATAAACATCATGGGGAGATAGATAGTGAACATGCTGATTTTCTGGTCATGTGTTATTTCTGTCTTTGATGGAATGAAAGCATCAGCTTAGACTGGTGTCCACTTGATGCTAGTTTGGGGAAAGATTCACTTGCACTGACATTGTTGGCAGGGGGAGTTTTTAACCCAGTGAGTTTTTCCTGAAGGCAGCTCACAGCACATAAGCAAGGTGAGCCAGGGAGGCAGAATGGGAGCATCACAGACGTCACAATCATCTATGAGTCAATCTTTTAAACTTCTATTATTTATTATTTTACTTTATGTGTATGAGTGTTTCATTTGCATTCATAACTGCACCACAAGCATATCTGAAGCCCACAGAGGCCAGGGGCTGTCAGATTTTCTGGATTTGGAGTTCAGACAGTCATGAGTTGCAGGTGGGTACTGGGAATTGAACTCAGGTTCTCTGGAAAAGCAGCCAGTGCTCTTAACCATTGGACCATCTCCAGCCCCTTATAAACCAGTCTTAAGAAGTGACATACTCATTTCATTTTGATCATTTTGTCAGGAGCAGAGCCTTGGCTCAGCTTCCACTCTAGTATATAACCTAGGGGAATACACAAGTTCATGAGCACCAGAGCTTTTGGAAGATTGTTATTGTCTTAGTTTGGGTTTATATTGCTGTGAAGATACACCTTGACCATGGCAACTCTTTTTTAAAAATTTTTTTTTCTTTAACATTCTTATTTTTTTTAAAGATCATTTACTGTTTTAATTTCCTTTTTATTATGAATAAAGTCTCATTTTTTAATCCATGTATCCCCTTGTTCAAACTCCCTTCCCCCTCCTGCCCCTCCCAGCCACTTTCTCTTCTCCCCATCTCCTTATCTCCCCAGCAAGGGCAGGAGGTCCAACCATGGCAACTCTTATTAAGAAAAATATTTATTTGGGGCCAGCTTACAGTTTCAGAAGTTTAGTCCGTTATCATCATGGCCTGAAGCATGGTGGTGTGCAAGCAGACATAGTACAGGAGAAGGAGCTGAGAGTTCTACATCAAGATCTCCAGAACCCCAAAGCCAACCCCTAGTAACACAGTTCTTCCAACAAGAACACACCTCCTAATTCTTGTCAAGTAGCACCACCCCTTAATAACCAAGCGTTCAAATATCTGAGCCTTTGGGGAGTATTCCTATTCAAACTGCCACAGTTACAAAGCTGCCTCAACATGGTGCTTGGGTATATGTTGAGTGGATGAAGAGCTGTAAGTGAGGCTGTACAATCTGATGTCAATCAGAAGAAGCAGACCACATGGCCACACTAGCAAAATCTATCTGTATGGCCAAATATGGACAAACACACTTCACTGAAACACACCTTCATTTTTGACAGGCTCTTGATATACAGCTGGGTATTTTTATAGCTTTGTAAACTCATCAGGATGTGGGGCAACTCTCCCTTAGGATGTTGATTTGTCTGTTTAGGTGCTGTCCATGTAGCTGTGGAAGTTAAGAATTACCTGAGCTATGATGGACTCCCTCAAAAAGATAAAATTTATTAAAATTCAGAGCACATAAAAAATGACCTTGAGCCTGGTGAGGTCAGCATCCATTTAATCCCAGTATTCATGAAGCTGAAGCAGGCAGATTTCTAAGAGTTCAAGACTAGCCTGGTCTACACAGTGAGTTCTAGGCCAACCAGAGCTACATAGTGACATAGTGAACCCTTCCCCCTGACCTAAAACACTTGTTTAAGAAAAGGAGAGTGTCACCAATGTGAAAAAAAAATCTTTCAAAAGTAACGGGTTTATTCAGAGTCACTGATCAGATCTCACATGGATAATTAAGTCATGCCAAGATCAAAACTGAGTATGTGACATCTCCAGTTAAGTGGGTCTTGTATGGGAGCTGAGTGTAGACACAGAATCTGTACCCTGTTCAAAGTGAGGGGCACTGGAAACAGCAAATACAACTTTCTAATGTCCCCGCTCCACCTCTCTCACTGGGATTTGTAACTGCTGGTACCAAATTTCTTCAGTGGAGTTTGGCTACGGTCAGGACTGGCCCTGTCATTGGGTGTTCACCACTGGTTGCCAGGCGAAGGCCAAGGATTTACCACTAGCTCTACAGCCTCCCATTCCTCTCCAGCACAGCTGCATCTGCCTGTAAAATTTCTAGCACTATTCATGGTAGCTGAAGCAGGTTCAAAGTAGAGGACACTGTGCTGTAAGTACATATTACTTGAGAGAAGACTTCTAGCAATTTATGAGTAAAAAGTAAATATATTGTATTCCAAGCTAAAATGGGGTAGACAAAACTCCCCAGGATACAATTTAAGAGAAAGAGTTGGCAGGATGCCTGGAACACTCAGGGAGGTCTGGGTAATCTTTTGAGGTTTCTGGTAGGTGGGAGAGGGGAGCCTCTCAACTAGCTCAGCCTGGACCATGGTTGCCTCTCAGAGGTGTAACATTTCCCACTCACCTCCAGGAGGTTATTTTGTTGGCAAGAAAGCCAAGACTCAGGGAGACTAGGTGAAGGAGAATCCCAGTGAGAACTTGGTATGCCACATTGTGTAGCTTTATTCCACAGAGCAATAACTAGTCAAGGTCTGAAGTGGGTTGGTTGTCATTCCCATAGCTGCTTCCACACTCACGCCTAGCCAGAATTTTCAGGACATGACAGAATTTATGCCAGGACTTCTAATTGCTCCCCACTTGCACCCTGGCCCCGGCTCTCAGAGTTCCACCCGCCTCCTTTCTTTGGCTCACAAAGCCCTGCATCAAGGTTCAGATGTTCACACATCACAAGGATTCTTGAGGCATATCGGCCCTAATCTAAGACCACTCCCCTTAGGACCCAGTATTTCACATGTCCTGTCTGAGGAGCTGAGTTGGAGAGATTCAGGCCTGGATGTGAGTGAAGCACCCCAGATGTCCAGGTACCTCTGCCTTCTCAGAGCCTTGCTTCCCACTCACAGCAGACTAAATTCAAGTCACTGTATTTTATCCAAAGAGAGTTACATTCTTTTGTCTTATAGATAAGAATATTTTTCAAGTAATGTTCATGTCACAGGGGCAGGGGCTGCCACCTAAGAGAGGCTGGTTTTCTGTAAGAATTCCACTGAGTGGCTTCTTCAGTGAAACTCCAGTTTGGCTTTTGTCTTAAGTAGATCTTGCTCCAGCAAGGTCTGCATCCACTTATCTTTGTGGGTTCAGATTCTGTGGTTTGGATTCCATTCCTGCCTCCCCCCTCCCGCTACTGGCCTCTCCCCATTTTATACAAAGTTGGGGGCTGGGGAAGCGGTGTCCAGCGGTGCATTCTTTGTCTCTTACTGCCCCCTGCTGTTCACATCCCTCCTAGATTTTCTTCTTGTTCTCCTCTTCCTTTACTCCACTTACTCTTTAACGCAATGTAGAACTATTTTAATCATGTGTGTGTGTGTACACATGTACATGGGTGCAAGTGTGTGTGAATGTGCATTCATGTGTGTGTACATGTGGATGCCAATCTCTCTTTGGTGTAACCATCCCGATTTTGAGATAGGATCGTTCCCTAGGACCTGGAAGTCACTGATTAGGCTAAGCTGGACAGTGAACCCCGGGAGTGTTCCTGCCTCTGCTTCCTTAGTACCCACATATGTAAAATATGCATAGATTTTTACTGAGCTGCTGGATGAAGCTCGGGTCCTTATGTTGTGCCAGACTGAGCCAGCCTCCTGGCTTCTCCCTTTTTCTTTTTGAACAAGGAAATGCACAGTTAGCTCCTGAGCAGTGGGTGGGTGAGAGGGAAACACAGTGGAACAAAAGCAATAGTGTTTCCATGTTGAATGCTCTCAATTTACTAGTTTTTAAAATAATGATAAAATATGATATTTAATGTTTATATTTAGCTGGTTGTTTCACCTCAATACACATAGGAGTGGCAGAGATGCACCTAGGTTGACTATGAGTTATGTTTCAGTAAACCTATCAGAAGGGAATAACATGTCAAGAAAGTATTTCCTGCATGGATAAAAATCTTCCAATACTAGCTGCTCCTTGCCTACCATGAACATGCTCAGAACACCTGCATTCATTCACCTTATTTAGTGAAACTATGCTAACACAAACTTATTTAATAATAAGGTATTGACTAACAGAGGCCATTTCTCCAGCACTTCATGGAAAAGCATCACAAGCTCCCCTGTCAGATAAAGATGAGAGTAACTGTAGACTCATATTGTAGTTTACTTTGCATATATACACAAAATCAGGGGATTAGTGGCCAACTGAGGCCCTGTCAAGCTGGGGCAGAAGGGGACTGGACACCACCATAAGGATCACATGTGAGGTAGCTTTAGAGGCATGGGCACAAAGACCGCTCTTCTCATCTGAATGAAGGTTACCACAGCTTCTTTGTGTTGGTTGCTTATTAAGTTTCCTCCCCCACTGTACCATGACCCCATGACAGCATGCATGCGCTTGCTACCCAGTTTACTATGGACTCATTCTGGATCGCCACAATCCAGATTCAATATGAACTACTAAAAGCATTTTTCTGGAGGCAGCCAGAACATCTTTCTAAAATGCAAATCTGATCACAAAGTTTTCCTATTTAAAAACCTTCCAGTGATTCCTCAGTGGTCCAGGAAAGTAACAAACTCTAAATAACCAAAACAAGGCTGTTGTGCATGTAGGTCACATTGAGCCCTTACATCATACCAAAGGATCATGCTTTCAGGTGTCCCAGCATCCACACCCATTCCCTGCCCGAAATTCCCTTTCCTTTCCCTTGACCTGTGGTGGCACCTGCAGGTCTCAGCTCAGCAGTGCCTCTCACAGAGCTGCAGTAAGACTGATATGGATCCTAACATGCTACAAGTCTTTTTCTCCATGCTACCTGGAAGTTCATTCCGTGCCCATTCTATTATACCCACCTGAGACTTGGCAGAAAACATGGCATCTTTACAACAGAGAAAAGAGAGAGTCCAGAGATTACAGTCTTTAAGGGGTGCTGAGGATACTCCTCACTACTCTGCATTCATCTGGGTTATTTCTCCTCTCTATCTCACTTTCTGCCCAAAACACCGCTTGTGATCAAGTCTGGTTAAGCCGAGTTGAGATGTCTGTCCAGGCCTTTAAGCTGCATGGGCTTAGTTTATTGATGCTAATGGTAATTATTATGAACCATTACTTCAGAACCCTGGATTTTGCTTTCCTCTAACTTCTTACAAGGTCTAATATTTCTTTGGGCATTTACTACACAAGACATGGTGCACATTTCTCCAAGATTTCTCGGCCTGTTGGTCCACCCTTCATGATCATTACCATGTTCCTGTAAGAATGGCAAGCACAAGCATACCATAAAGGGAATAGATATAGCATCCTTCTTTTAAGTGTGTGCATGTGTGTAGTGTGTGTGTGTGTGTGTGTGTGTGTGTGTGTGAAGTGAGAGAGAGAGTGATAGTGCACATGTGGAGGCTGGAGGTCAACCTTGGCTATCAGTTTTTTGCTTTCACTTTATTTAAGGCAGACTCTCTTGTTCACCACTGTGTACAGAGGTCAGCTGGCTGTGAGCTTCCGGGAATTGTCCTGATTTCCACCCTCATCCTGCTATATAGGAGTGTGTAATTATAAACATGCACTACCTCATCTGGTTTTATGTAGGTTCTGGGGATCCAAGCTCAGGTCTTCATGTTTGCAAGGATCCACCTCTCCAGTTCCATAAACAATATTTACAAATGGTCTTTCATTTTTTTAAATGTGACAACCCCAAATCCTAGTGCCCGGCTCTGCTTATAGGCCAGAAAAATTGGGGCTCAAATTTACCAAAACTGTTTCTTTAGGACTGGATGAAAACAAACAATCCAAGCTTGGTGAGGAACTCCTCTGAGTTTACAAATCTCAAGTGCGTGACTGTATTGGAAGAACTAGAGTCCTTCCTCTGCCAGGACAATGAGAATAGCAGTAATGAAATTAACAGCCATAAAATCGTGTATTGATAGCACTTATGATTACAGATCCCATGTGACTATTCCCATGCTTCTGCTCATAGGTGGCAGAAGCTGGCACAGAAATCTGGGCCATCTAGTCCTCTTCACACTGGCAAGGCAACAAATAACCCCCTCACCCGGGACCCAGTGCTCCATGCCAGATGACACAGCAGCTCATATTATACCTCTCCTGCTCAAGTGTAAGTTTCTTCCTGTCCCTTGGATCCCTTCGTGTTGTAGGGGACAGCAGCAATGGGTATCACAACACTAAGTGCATGTGTGATGGCTCTGCATGGGAGAAGGAGGATACTTGTCATGATTCACATCTCTGATTAAGATTTATGTGTACCATCTCAGCAATTTGCGGTTCAACTTTTAAAAAAGATTTTATTTTTGTTTTATGTTTTATGTGTATGAATGTTCTCTGTGTGTGTGTGTGTGTGTGTGTGTGTGTGTGTGTGTATGTGTGCACGTGCATGCGTGCGTGCACGCTCACGCATGCCTGTATGTATTACATGAATGCCTAGTGTCCACAGAGGCCAGAAGAGAGTATTGGATTGCTTGAACTGTATTTACACACAGTTGTAAACCACAACATGGGTATTGGGAACAAAACCAGGGTCCTTTGCAAGAGCAGCAAGATGTCATTTTACCATGGACTTAAGTGTTCTTAAAAGAAAAAAACATAATATTATTGAGTAAGTGTAATACCACAGATAATTTAAGCCTTCATAAAAACTGGACCACTTTACACTTGAGTGGGAATACAAAGTTAGTATCCTGAGATACTTGAACAGTTCTCTGTTGGAAATTTGCAGATAACCATTAATGACAAGATTTAAAGTTTTCTAAAAAAGTGACATAAAGAGTAATGGTTAACATGAATAAACTATAACCCCTAGACAGTGATTTAGTCCTAAGTTCCTTAACTTGATGATCTATCTGAATCACCCAGAGGGCTTTGCCAACCCTAAGTGCTGCTTGGGGGGAGTAGAGCCTTAGAAGTTCTGAGTCAGTAGGTCTGGGGCGGGGAACATTTTCAACACCTCCTGGTAATGTTGGTGACAGGAACACCAAGAGGCACCCGCTAGAGCATTCCTTCTGAGACTTGGCTATTGATAGGGATCACCCGGGGAACTGAGAAATTAATGATGCTTGGATTCCGCCTTTGGGACTCTAACTTGTATCGATTATGGCTTGAGCAGTAGGTACTTTTAAGAGCTCCCCAGATGATTGTAATGTGTAGCTTAGCTGGGGGCTGCTAATATTGGGGGGTTGGGATGCATATGTTACAAAGAAAGATGGTTTCAGAGATTCAGAATGTATGAAGAGGGTGAGGTGCTCCATGAAGTTTCTCAGTTAAAGCCCAGATAAAGTCCTGTTTCGCTCAAATGAAATAGTGCTGGGGAGCCATGAACAAGGATGCTCAGTGCTATGTCTACCAAAAAGGACCACAGGTGGGCTTCACCTAGCATGTAGGAAGACCTTGGCTAGCATTGCTCTATTGCATAAAACAGTAACAAAAAGCCCACACAGGATTTTTTCCTTCAAACTATGGATTGCTACCCAAGTCACACAATAGCTAGCCACCCAAGAACAGCTGGATGCTGGCCTACAACATCTGCCTGACAGACACACTGTGAACACTAATAACCCCACTCCTGTGGTAAGCCCCAGTGACCAATGTTCTTTGTTTCAGGACCAATGATATTCACATCTCTCTTGATTCTGAGCATTCTTTTGCCCAGCCTCTTCAGAAGTCTGATGAAGCATATATATTCTAGCCTGCCACCCTTTGACATTCCCTGGTCAATCCTTGCCACAAAGACCTATCTTTTTGTAGCTATTTTATGTTGAGAGCCTTCTTCACGCTAACACTTGTCTTGGACAGTGATAACAGATGTGTGAAGACCAGTTTTGTACTCATAGTCATAAAGCACAGGACAACAGCTTTGTCTAGCATTAGTTCTCAGCCTTGAGGTAAAAGGGGTTGGTACTAAAACTAACCATATATGATATCAGGCATTTAAGTTTATTAGAGTTCTTATATAAAACTTATATAAGAAACTCTAACAAGAGGTCTCAGTAGGTGAGGACACTTGCTGCCAAGCCTGATGAGCCATGTTTGATTCCAGGGTGGGCTCTGCCTGTACGTTATCCTCTGACCTGCACATACTTGATATGGCACAAGTGCTCACATGTGCACGTGTGTGCAGGCTCTCACACTCACTCTCACAGGCACTCACACAATGTTAAGCATTTGCTTAAGTAGAATCCTTTTGCAAATGTTCACTCTCAAAGCTCTTGTTTGTAGTGACCAGGACCTGAGGTCAGCTAAGGTTACAGTAAACTGCTAACAATACCAAGGGCAGTCAGTCCAACCCGCTGTTTCCTTTCCTTATTGAAGTCATTGTGACTGTGGGTGATGAAGGCAGTGTGCTGCAAGCAAGCAGGGACTTCTGAGGCTGGGTGGCGTCTGGGGCGAGCATAGTGTGGTCAGTGAAACCGCAGGCAGAAATGAGTGTCGCACAGTGAAGAGCTGGTCCTGGAGTCTGTCTGCAGATCTGATGTCTCCCCCCAACTGTGCAACTCAGGGCCATTTCGGCATCTCAGTTCCTCTGCTTCCAAGTGAGGATAATGGCAGTAGATCCCTTATGGAATTGTTAGGATTAAGGAAGAACTTGGAGCCATCATCAAGAGTAAAGGTTAATGTGAACTCCTCAGAATACACAAGTATTTGAAAAATCCAGAAAGTACTTGGATAAATCACTGAAAATCATGGAACTGTGTGTATTCACCACAATTTTAAAAAGGGTTTTCCCTTGACATTAATGACATTGGCTGCTATTACCTGTAAGGCCTGTGGACTGGCAGGGGTTTTTGTATATTAGTATATTTTCTTGAGAATGATATACAAGAGCATGTAATTTGGGGAGATATGTCCTAACTATAAAGCAGATGATTTACCAAATTCATTTGTTAATGCATTGATCAAATGATCACTAGTGCTTGACCTTAATAATTGTTGGTTAAAAGAGTGAGTAAAAAAATTGAATTAAATATTTTATGAGAATCCACTATGTGCTAGACCCTGAGGGATATAAAGTTGAATCAAACATGAACAGACCCTCAAAGAGCTGGTACTGTAAAGACATGTTTCTCCTCTCTCTCTCCCTCCCTCTGCCCCAGTCTACCTGGAACCCATGTAAAACGGTGAGCATGGTGTTATGCACCTATTATCCCAGAGACAGCAAGATGGGAGGCAAAAACAGAGACTAGATTATAACATGAAGTTTCTGGCCCAGACTTTGCAACCTAACCCAAGGTTTGAACCCACCTGAAGCCCAGCTGTTGCTTAGCCCCAACTAATCACACAAAGGCTTATATTAATTACATGATGATCAGTCTATGGCTCAGGCATATGACTTGTTAACTCTTAACTCTTAAAGTAACCCATGATTAACCAAGTAGCTTAGTGCCTTTTCTCAGAGCAGGATTTTAACTTTTCTCTGCATCTGCTGGCATCTCTGCCTAACTCTTCCTCTTCCCAGAGTTTTCTTAGTCTGGTAGCCCCATCCATACTTCCTGTCTGCCTTCTGCCCAATCATCATTTTATTAAACCAGTAGGAGGGACAAATATTTACAATGTACTAGAACATTAATCCCACAGCACCAGCTTACCTGGCCTATGTAGAAAGTTGTGAGCCAGTGAGAGAGCTGTGGTCCTCTGACCTTCACATGTACACCATGCATGTACTTTCCCCCACATACACAAGGGGAGGGCACAGTTCTGAGAGCCAGAGATAGTAATTTGTCCTAATCATTCTGAAACATAAGCTGCACAATATATATGGGTGAAATTTGCCCAGGTTTATCCACATTACCCCCACTGTCCATCTTGTTGTTAGTAAGGACAAATTCCACAACCATGTCCAAAGCCTGGCCACCCAATTTGATAAAGCAGTAGCTTCTCCCCAGAGTTATGAATCATAAAAGTCCCATCAAGGGAAGATGGTGGCCTTATGAAAGAGCACTGAGGCTGGGCTGCCCCCATAGGAAGGAGAGAGAGCCACCATGGCCAGGCAAGAATCATTCTCCTCTGCACGTGTGCCTTCAGAAAGCCAGCAGAGAGCTCCCTGGTGACAAGGAAACACATGCTACAAGGAACAGAGAACGTTTCATTTGTGGCCAAGCCTAGGCCCCTCTTGGCTTTTACCTTGGTGAGCTGGGAAGAGGTTAGCCAGGGTGTAAGCACTGGTTTCTAATGGATAATAACGCAGATGTGGACTGTTGTCTGGTGTAATTCACTTGAACATGTAAGATCATTTAATTTTTTTCCCCCTCTCCTGACCCTCTCATGTCATTGTTTGTCTCATATTAATTACTTACCACAGCAGATTTTACTTCTTGGCAAACACATGGCTGAATTTTATTGCTTGTCTGTGTGTTTGTTAGTCAGCCACCCTGGGGGAACAGTCCCGTTAGACTAAATATTAGTGGACTTTTCTTCCAGATTTTATGGATACAAGGCTTTATGTTGATTGGAATAAATGTTTCTCCACTTTATTAAACTTGGGACTTCTTCAAGAAAATGTCACTGGATACAGTAAAATCTATTACCAGCATCAGCTTCCCTATATTGTATAGAAAAAGATTGAAATAACAATGTCAGCTATTAAAATGGATTAAGCTTATTCCATCTACTTTCCCATCATTTACTAAGTGAGTTTGGTTGTAAGCAAAAGAGACAATGATGGAAAAACAATTTGCTCTCTCTCTCTCTCTCTCTCTCTCTCTCTCTCTCTCTCTCTCTCTCTCTCTTGCTTGGCACCAGGCTTCCGTGTAGGTTTGGAGCAGATGCTGAGAAGGTGTGTAAGTGACTGGTGTGAGCTGAGGCCCCAGCACTAACAGCCAGTTTCACTCTGACATCCTGCCACACGCTCTTGGCTGGGGGCCCAGTGTAACGCCTTATAAAATACATCTCTCTCTCTGGAACATGTGTTTTTCTTTGCATTAAGAATATGAGAAGGAGATTCAATTAAGCAGAGGCTTTACCAGAATTGGTGCTTTTGAAGATGCTCCATGTCATAAGAGGAACATTCTCTTGTTAAATCTAATGAAAAGTTGGCCTAGTAGGATCTAAAGCACCATCAAGTCACTTTTTTTGATATGTAAGATATTTGCTGGGTATGAATTATCTTTTATAAAATTTAGCGTGAATTAGCAATATTTTTCAGAGTCCAGCTTCAGTTTGGACTCTGAGATTCCATTTTGTGGGACTCAGGAAGCAGAGCAGTCTTAGGGCCAAGATTGTGTCTCTGTCAGGATGGACAGGTGACTAAATTTTTTTTCTTACTCTCCTTCACACCATTTCTCAACCTCACCCCATCCAGGGTTTATTGAGTCTTATTTGACAAACATTGTATGTTCTTAACATATCCAACTTTGATATTCTAAAATAGGTACACATTATGAGACAGTGACTGCAAGTGAATTAACTCATCCGTCAACTCAAGGAGTTATAATTACTTTTTTATGTGTGTTGAGAACACTTAAGATCAACCTCAGTGTTTCTGATCATTGGCATGGTGTTGTAAGAGCTTCAGAACCTGAGGAACTTAACCGTCTATGGTTTCTCCACATCACATACCTTTTCAGACCACTATTCTGCTTTTGGCATTTTCCTTTGACCTTTTTATTTAATTTTTGTTTTTGATTATGTATATGTGTGTCTCTGAGTGACAGTGGACATGAATGCAGATGACTGAGTTGAGCGAAGGATCTCAGATACCCTGGAACTGGAATGACGGGGTTGTGAGTCACCCAATATGGTGCTGGAATCGAACCCCGGTCCTCTGTAAGAACAGGAAGTGCTCTCTACTGCTGAGCCATCTCTCCTGTTTGACTTTAACGTTTTTTAGATTCCACATAGAAGTAGGATCACACATTGTCTTTTTATACCTGGCTTGTTTTACATAAGATAATCTCCACTGTGCTCATCCATGCTGTCACCAATGCCAGGATTCACCTTGACTTTTTTTAAGGCTGAATGACATTCTGCTATACACATGTGTATCTTTTTTTATTCATTCATTGTGAATGAAAGGTGATTGTGTATGTTGGCTACTGTGAAGAATCCTGTGAAGAGCATAGTGTGCAGATGTCTCTTTTAGATGTCGATGTTCTCTTCATCATAGCTTATCTGGGAGGCACAAAGTTTGCTTTTGAATATTAAAATTTAAGGGCAGCAGTAGCCAGCTCAGGTATTTTAGATATGACTGTAATGAAAGTGGAAATGTTTAAGATTGTAAAGCTCTACTCCAACTTATTTCATGTTGGATGGATTTTAAAAATAGGTGTTTTGGTAAAATAGTCTCATATTTCAACATCCATTCCTATCAATGGGTAGTCTGTGAGACTATTTACTACTGATAAGTTATAAATTAAAATATACAAAATTTTTATTCACTATGTATTTTATAAGTATTATTAGTTATATATTAATTTCTATATATGTATTTTATAGATAAATAATATGCAAATATAGATATATTCTATAAATGTATGTAATACATTTATACACACAGAGATGTATATTTATCTCTGAGGGTCATTTACCATAAATCTTACATGAATTATTTGGCGAGAAGTAGAAGGCCTTTGAAATTAAAAAGCTTTGCCTGGCAAGGGAAACAATTAGCACAATAAAGAACAGCTTGTAAAATAGGAAGAAAGCTTTACCAACTCCACACCATGCAGGTGGTCCACATCCAGGGTATACATAGGAACTGCGAAGATAAAACACCAACTATATCAAACCATTTAATGAGTAAACAGGATAATAAACCTATGAGATAGTTCTAAAAATATATATATAAATGATAAATAAGTGGTTAAAAAATAAACATCCTTGTCCCTGGCTGGAACTCCAATCAGTAGTGGAGAAGGTGCCCAAACAGGACTTCTCCTATAATCAAATGAATGGCCACACTAATTGTCATTATAGAACAGTCATCCAGCAATGGATAGAGGCGAAAGTAGAGATCCATAGCTAAGCACCAGGTCAAGCTCCCAGTTCAGCTGACAAGAGAGAGAGAGGAGAGAATATATGAGCAAAGGGATCAGGATCATGAGGAGAACCACAGAGAAGGCTGACTGGAGCTACTGGGAGCTCACTGAACCAAAAACAACCAGGGAGGAACCTGCAGGGAAAGGAACTGACCCTTCCAAAGGTAGACGACCATCAAATGGCATGGGCAGTTTGTGGAGCCTCTTGCAGGAGAAGCAGACAGACTATGTTCCTGGGTGTGAACTGATATCTCAGAGCCCATTCCCTTCAGAGGACAACTAACCCTGCCTTTATACTGGGATGAGGGACTCGGACCTACCTCAACTGGATATGCCAGACTGAACTGACTCACTTTGGATTTTCTTGCCCTCCTTGGGGAATGGATGGGGGATGTGGTGGAGAGAGGCTGAGGGAGGACTAGGAGGGACTGGGAGGAGGGGAGGGAGGGGGAGCAATGGTAGATATGGAGAAAAAACCCTTTTTGAAAAAAAAATGGAAAAAATAAGCATTCCATCAAAGTGATGTAATAAAAAGCTCTTAGATTCCATCTGAGTCAGAGTGGCTAGTGCCATGGAAACAGATGATGATGTTGTTAATGAAGATGGGGTGGAGAAGAACCTCTGGCTTACCAGCATGTATGCTTGGGCTACCACTATGGAGATCAGTATGGAGCCCTCTTAAAAAACTAAAAGCAGAACTACTACATGCCGTAGCTACATCATTCCTCCAAGTCAGTGCTTCTCAACCTTCCTAATTCCATCTGTGGCCCTGTAATACAGTTCCTCATGCTGTGATGACCCCTAACCATAAAATTATTTTTGCTACTTCATAACTATAATTTTGCTGCTAGTTGCAATGTAAATACCTGATATGTGACTCCTGGCAAAGGGTCATTTGACCTCCAAAAGGGTCTTGACCCATAGGTTGGAAACTGCTGGTCTAGATAAGATCTCATTCAGCAGGTGTGAAACTCACATCCTTGTCATCGAGCAGTGAACTCTGTCTAAAACAGATCACACAAAGCAAGCATAGTAAACAGCAAAGAGCAACACTTTTTTTTTTAACAGATCAGACCATCCTGTAATAAAACAAGTAGCCAGTGGCAGAGATAACACAGAAAATACCCATGTACTTCTAAACTGAACATTACCATCTTAAGTGAACAGCAGACCGCTGAAGAAATAAGGGAAAAATTTATTCTAAGATGGTTGTATTAATATTTTTGCCTATTATACACAGTTCACAAGTACTTCAGTGATGACTGTGAAAAATTTAATGTCCGTTTTCAGGGCAGCAATGGAAAGACAGAAGCATAACTCAAAGCCCAAGGACACTTCCTCCAGGCAGGCTTAGGAAGGAGGAAGCTTGGCTCTAAAGGGCTAGAGGGCTATTGCCTCAGAAACGTCTATAGATATGGAGTTTTGTACAATCATGAAATATTCACATCAATAAAGAATATAAAACTAATCAACGAGACAGAGGGAAAATAAGATGGACACAAGGCTTAGTTCATATTCTCCTCATTGAGAGCCACATAAATGCAAATTCAGAAAACAACCAAGCACCATATTTCACCCATGTGAATGACCAACTTTAAAACGAGGCTATTTAATTCTGAGACAATGACGAGGTGGCTGCTCCTTTGTATGAGTCCTGCCTGTGGACAGGGGATGCAGCTTTTCATAATAGCATTTCACAACATATATTCATGGTTTCAAACCACTCCATAGTCCTTGTTATAAATAAATAGGCTTCTGGAACTCTTCTGAGAATGACTAACACAGAAAAACTGCTCTGTACAAACACACTCACTACAGTCCAGTTGACATCAGTAAAGACTGTAAACTGTTTCCTGTTCACAGAAAGGAAATGATGAGCAGAGCATGTTATAACCTGGCTTGTGTAGTGCTACCATTAACTGTTCGTAAGGATATGGGACAAGTTAAAAAATAGTCTATGACCTCAAAAAGAAGAAAAGGAGAAAGAAAGAAAGGAAGGAAGGAAGGAAGGAAGAAGGAAAGAAAACCTAAACAAGCAAAAATACAAAAAGACACTCAAGTCCTGACCCCATCCTAGCTGTAGAGTGATAAGGACGTCTTTGTCTCCTTTCCTCCCCTTCCCTCCCCCTTTCCCGTCCTTCATTTTCCCCTGTGTTCATCATGTATGAACCTGTTTGCATCTGTACATGGGGACCTGTGCATGTGGAGACCAAGGATGGACATATTTCTTTAATTGCTCCTCAACTTACTGCTTTTCGTTTTGGAAAAAAAAAGTGGGTTTTGTTCATGGAAATTTTATTTCCATATGTAATGTCTTCTGATTTTTCTCTCCCTCCTTTCTTTATCCCTCTTTGCCTGTCATGTCTCTCTCTTCCCTGCCAGGTCTTTATCTAGGTTCATTTCTTTTGCGTGTTTCCTGACCCACTTAGTTTAACCAGGGCTGCCTGTGTGCCCATTGGGTTGGAACTAGGAACTGGCGCCTGGTGCGGTAACCAGTGGGCAAATAACTGAAGGACAACGTTCCCCGTCTCCCTGAATCTATCAGTAATAGGTAATTCAGCAACAAGAGGTGAGACTCCCCAAGTCCCCCATCATCCGTGCCTGACTCTTATGCAGATCTAGTGCGGGCATTTGCAGCGGTTTGGAGTTCATGGCTGTAATGGCCCTGTCTTGCCAAGTAGGTCGGATGCTGCAGCCCTCTCCTTATCTTTTGCGATGTTCCCTGAGCTTTAGAGGAGATGGCATGCATGTCTTGTTTAGAGCTCAGTCCTCATCTGCCACTTATTCTCGAATCTTCTGAAGCCATGAATATGCTTGCCACCGTTCATTGGAAAGAAAGGTTTCTCTGATTAAATGACTGAACCCCCGAACTGTAAGCAGCCACCACAATTAAATGTTTTCCCTGGTAAGAGTTGCAGTGATCATGGTGTCTCTTCTCAGCAATAGAAACCATAAGGCACCTTCTTTCCAGTTTGTTCTTTCTGCTTGGTGCTTAAGGTTGAAGATGTGATCGCAAAGCTTCCTTCTGCTACATGCCTGCTGCCATGATGGATTCCTATCCTTCCATAACCCAAGCATACATTCCCTTCTATAAACTGCCTTAAATGTTGCAACAGAAATGTAACTAAGACACCAGGGATGCCACAACTGCACAAGTAGGCCCTGGTCTCCTTAATTTTGAAACAAGTTTTCTTGCTGAACCTAAAACTAAGTGTCTGGCTGTCCAATAAGCTTAGGATCCATCAGTGTCTATACTACAAAGATAGGGCTTCAGATGCATACCCATTGTGTCTGGCTTTCTATGTGTAAGGACTGGTAATGCAAACTCAGGTTCTCATGCTTACACAGTAGACTGAACCATTTCTAGACTTTTCTTTTTTATTTCTAGATAATTTTTGGTGTTTGTGTATTTGTGCGTGTGTGCATGTGTGCGTGTATGTATGTGTGTGCATGTGTGTGTGTGTATGTGTATGTGTGTGTGTGTAGAGGCCAAGGTCAGCCTGGAGCTCATCAATTCTTCTAGTCTGGCTGGACAGTGAGCCCAGGAATCTACCTGCCCCTGCAGGATCACACAAAGAGTGCATCTTTTCTTTATGGAGGTCTTGGGGATTGAACTCATATCCTCATGTTTGCATAGCAAGCACTTTACCAACTTAGCCATCTTCCTGGCTTATTTATTTAGTTCTGAGACAAGGACTCCCTGTCTGCACAGGCTAGGCTCAAACTCATGATCCTTCTATTTTTTTTTCCTGTGTGTTAGGATTACGGGTTTTACCGCCATAACCAACCTTACTCTGTTCCCAAGAGACCAATGAGGTCTTTGAAAACAAAACCAAACAAAAACAAAAAGTAATTTGTTACTAGCTGATCCATCTGGTACCCCTTGGGAAAAGGGATGAGAAGGCTGAGTGAGAGTGAAGGACACAGACTCTGGGAGTCAGGTGAGATGCAAACAGCAGACATGTTTATTTTGGATATGGGGCAAACCTATATAGCCCTCCTGATTTCCCATTGGCAGCCTGAGACTTTTTGCTGTGTTGTCTGTTTCTCGTTGGCCTCCTGCATTTGGATGATCGTGTGTCACTAATCTTCAAGTGCAGCAGCAGAATCCAAGTTGGCTCAGCCCGAAGTGGCTAGTGCATATGCCTAGGCACATAACCCAGAAGAGGGTAACTGCAGTTTTTATAGGCTAGCTGGCTGTGTTCCCCTATAGTAATTCATTTATAAGGACCATCAACTTAACCATCTACCAAAGGCCCAACTCCTAACATCGCCATACTGGGGAAGTAAGCTTCAACATGAGTGTGACTTTGTTTTTCTGGGCACAACTCACACTGGAACCATGGAAGGTTTGTGCAGCATTGAGAAGTCTGCAAGATGCTCTAATGAATAAACCCCTTTGCCTCTTTTCAACACTTGGCATTTGGGGCTGTGTGATCGTTTGCTGGGGTAGGGGAGGAATGCTGTCCCTTTCATCACTATAGAATACTTAGCATGTCCCACCAGATGCCAACTAGTAGCTCCAATTCCTAATCAAGGTAATAAAAACAATGTCTCTGGACATTATCCAGTGTCCTCATGGGAACCACAAAGAATCACTGAGAATACCAACCTACCTCAGGGAAGCTGTGCATTCTTGAGTGTGTAAATAAGATTCACCCACCTCTACACCTTGCAACAAGATCATCTATTTTATTCATGCACACTGTGATAACCCTGTTGTTTCTATCTCTTTTTTTTTTCTATTTCAGTCAAAAACAAGTTCAGCAAGTGTATTATTAAATTTTTTGAGTTTCTTATTTCTATGCTGTACTTAGTGGCACTTTAAAGTGATTCCAGGGGTAACATGGCTCTCTGTGATTCCCATTAGGTACTGACTTAAAGCTCTGACTCCAGCCTAGAGTAGCTGTGTCATGTGTAATTTCTCACTTCCTGTAATTTGTTAATACATGCACGGTGAACAGTATGTTGCTGATGGATATGTTAAATGTAATTAGTTTTGGATGTGAAGAAAAAATTAATATAATTTTGTTATTAGTGGACTTTACAGTAATAAAAAAAAACTCCTCCAAGGGAAATTTATAGCTCATTCTGGCTTATGCATGACCTGACACACACACCCAGCAAGCATGGCCTAAGTTAGGCAGACCAGAGCCTCCTCACTGCTTTCTACAAACCTGCGAAGGTAGTCTATATGTTCTGGAGGCTCAATCCTTCTTTTTTCAAGAAAAAATGTTATCAAAAATTTGCTTATGAATGGGAGCAAATTATTCCAAGAAATGTGCCTTCAGCCTATGGATAGGTATGGGGTATAGATAACGGATATATTTTATAAGGGTGGCTGTTGCTTTTTCATATATGGTTGCTTACTGGAACCCAAATCATATCTGGTTGTTTTGTCATAACACTAAAATAATTATAAAAGCTACAACTGAATGCAAAAACTGTTGCACAAGATGATCCTGGAATAAATAACAGGGCTTTGCCAAATTATGATTAGAAATACTATCCTTCAATCAAAACTGTCTGAACCACCTTTACCCAAGCACTGCTGTGTGCTTAGCTTTCTATCACTGTGTCAAAATATTCAAGATAAACCATTCACAGAGAAGAAGGTTTACTTCATTTCATGGCATAGAGGTGTCAGTGCATGACTGCCTGGTCCCCGGCCTTCAGACCTGTAACTCTGTGATGGAAGTGTGTGCTGGAAAAGTTGCTCACTGGAAGCAGAGAGTGGTGAAAAAAGGCCAAGATACAGCCTCCAAGGGATGTCTTCAACAACCTAGCATTCTCCCACTATATCCCATTCAACCGCCTCCCAGTAGTTCCACAAGCTGAGGACCAAGGTTTTAGTACATTGATGTTGGGTGGGCACTCAAGATTCAGCCACTCCATACCCTTTCCCTTAAGGGTCATACTGAACCAGAAATCAAGGGCTCCTGATGGAGGGCATTCTGCTCTAAAAATACAATTTTGTTCACTGTAAAAGAAGGAGAAGAGAAAAATTCAGCCTCAGTTTCCTGTCCCCCATCACGGAAAAACAAGGTAATAACTGGTAAGAACAGAGAGATTACTAATAATAGATGTTGAAGTACTACATCTTTGGGGACATGATCCTTAAGCATGCACATGTGTCTTAGTTAGGGTTTGTATTGCTGTGAAGAGACACCATAGCCATGGCAAGTCTTATAAAAGGAAACATTTAATTGGATGGCTTTCAGTTTCAGAGGTTGAGTCCATTATCATTGTGGTGGGACATGGTGACAAGCAGGCAGACATGGTGTTTGAGAAGGAGCTGAGAGTTCTAGATCTTTCAGGCAACAGGAAGTAAACTTAGGCACTGGATGTGGCTTGAGCATATTTGAGAACTCAAAGCCCACCCCTATAGTGACACACTTCCTCCAACAAGGCCATGCCTATTGCAATAAAGCCACACCTCTAATAGTGCCACTCTATATGAGTTAATGGGGGACAATTACATTCAAACTTCCACAGCATGGTATTCTGTATATAAATAGATAAATTTACCTAAAAGTATCATGTGTAATTATGAAAGTATTTAACAGACTCCTGATAATCATGAGCCTCTGGAGAGGACAAAAGCTGGCCTTCAGCAAATTTGTAAAAGAAGACTAGAATGTTGTTTCCATTAAAGAGAAAGATTGATTCCAGAAATGTTATAGCATCACATTTTATATTAAGGATTCTATCTATCTATCTATCTATCTATCTATCTATCTACCTATCTATCATCTTTTTGATGGATTAAAAGTCAAACAGACCTAGTTTTTGCCTCTTTCATTTGCTAGCTGAAAGTCCCTAATCAGCAACCCAAATTCCCTTCAGTTGATGAATGAATATAGAAAATATGGTACATATACACTGTGGGATACTATCCAGCTGTAAAAATGGTGAAATCATGAATTTGCAGGTAAATAGAAGGAACTACGAAAGATTATATTGGATGAGATAACCCAGAGCCAGAAAGCAAATGTCTCCTGTTTTCTCTCATCTGTGGTTCCTAGATGGAAGGCTTCAGATGTGAGTACAACATCTGGAGTAATTGCAGACACTGGGGCAGTAGAATGGAACCTTTGTGGTGGGGGGGCGAGCGAGTAGTAACAATGAACAGTATCCAACCCTTAAACATTTAGGAACGTATTAAGGCTAATTTCATCCATTGTAAAATGAAATAAAATGAAGATTACAATAATAACTTCTTTCTGGGCTTCATAGGACTACATAAACAAACTTGTGGTCCAGCACCCAATATATGCTAAATTAAATAAATCAACATTGCTGTGATGGGTACCAGGTTGTGAGCATCTCAAGTCCCACAGCAGGAACACTTAGAGACATAATTTGGAGCTTTGCTTAAGGCCCTCCAATCAGAGGCTTGGGAGGCTCCAAGCAGAAGATGGGTTAGATTTGAGTTGCTATAGCAATGTCAGAGAAGGTGAATCCCACAATGTCAGAGTGCATTAAGAGGACATTTCAGTGGGGAAGATTAGTGGTTAAGGGAACATAGGCTAAAGAACCCAATTTTCTCATCTTTATTCTGCACAGCGCCAGGGCAGCCTACTGAGCACACAGGCTGCATTGCAGAGGAGCACTCTCCCCTCTCTTGGTTCAGTCTTTGTTCAGCTGAACTTGAAGATGAGCCTTGCTAACTTGAGTGAGTGTACCCACTGTGTGAGATGACTGCCAGGTGCTTTCATGGAGCTAGGAAATGAAGGCATGTAGGAAAGAGGGGTGGGGACTCAGGCATGTGGCAAGTTTAGTTTGGGGGCCAAGCTTTTGTAAAATCTATTCTAAGAAGGAGCCTTGTGGTAATTTCCTAGACAATCTCATTTGTCCTTGTACATGAGAATGGACAGAGAGACAGAAACCATAACTCTAAATGTTCTAGAACCTAGCACATCTCTAAAGGCCATGAGACTTATGTACACTGAATGAGAAACTGGTATGGTGTCTGGTCACTCCAGACCAGTGAGGGAGCAGCAGTTCTTAGGACCTGGCTCTTTGTTCTTGGATTCTTCACTCTGCTGTACTCACAGTTTCCACATCAGGAAGTCCACAGTTTTCTTGGCCATCTGAGCTGCCTCTCACTCCGGAAGCTGTGGTGTGTCTTGGCAAAATCACCTCTCCAGCTTTGCTAATCCGAGATACAATGATTAAAGCAAATATTCTCTGGCCCTCAAAAATGAAGTAAATTCGTGAGATGAGCATAATGGCCACAGGCACCAAAGTTTTGGAGGAAGAGAAGCCTCCAGAGACACTCTGAACTCTCTGTTTACACAATTTATGCCAAATAGAAGATCATCTGTAACATAGCAAACACTCCAAGCGTCTTTCTCATAATTATCTCCATTTTGAGAAGCAGTTGTGTTTTGACTTAGTTTAATAAAATATGAGTTTTTCCATGAAAAAAGGGCAGTTTCATAGGAAAAGTGTTTTTTTTTCTTTAGAGAGCTTGTATGCCTCCCACCAGGTCTAATCACTCACCTCTTCAATTCCTTTCTGTTCTAATTTTCTTCTAATTCCTGGGCTCCTCCCTGGGTCTAGATTCCCAAATGACCAATTGTGCTTGTATCTAACACAAAGCATGGCCTGAAGCAGGAGCAAAGCCCAGATCCAGAGACAAAGCCAGCTAAACACTGGACCACATACATCCACACTTGCCTCTAGTCTGCCAAACCACAATCCTCGAGGATCTTGAAGAATTTGAAATCGTATATAAAACAGAAATGCAAATAGTCCCTTTTCTAGTTACAAGGCTCTCTCTGGACTTCTTCCGACCCAAGGCTTTTCCCTTGTTCTTTCTTTCTCCCAGGCAAGACAAACAGAGTTTGACCCCATGCTAAGAGGTCATACACAGGGAAGGGGGACTGCAGAGTAACACAAGGCAGAGCCTCTCTGATTGGTCAACTCCCAGGATGCTACCTATTCACAAACAAGCTCTTACATCCTGGCCTGTCTCCTCAGGCAGGTCTTTCCCAAGAGAACTTTAGACAACCATCCTAAGTTGTACAAGTTGTTTTCTTGTGTTCAGCAGTTAGGATTCATTCACTCATCTTTCCAGGGTCATGTTTCCAAAATATGTCTTAATGTGGAATTTCCCCAAGTGCTTATAATACATCTGTCAGTCTGTTTGCCTCTATGTTTAGCTATCATCTATCTTTTTTAAAGTTAAATCTACTCATTTATTTTATGTCCCTATTGCAGTTTCCCCTTCCTTCCCTCTTTTAATTCCTTCCCTCTCCCCCACCCCAACTCAGAAAGGGGCAGACCTCCCATGGGTGTCAATAAAACATGTCATATGAAGCCGAGGTGAGACTAAACTCCTCTCCTTGTATTAAGGCTGGGCAAGGCAACCCAGTATGAGGAATGGGTTCCCAAAAGCCAGCCAAAGCATCTGGGACAGGCCCTGGTTGCATCACTAGGAGCCCTACAAGTAGACCAAGCTATATAGTTGTCACACATGTGTAGAGCACCTAGGTTGGTCCCATATGGGCTCCCTAGCTGTTAGTTCAGATTCTTTGAGCTCCTATGAGACCAGGGTAGTTGTTTCTGTGGGTTCCCTTGTGGTGACCTTGATCCCTCTGGCTCATATAATTCTTCATCCCACTCTTTAGCAGGACAAGCTTGATGCAGTGCTTGGCTGTGGGTCTCTGCATCTGATTCCATCAGTTACTAGATGAAGGCTCTCTGATGACAATTAGGGTAGTCACCAATCTGCTCACAGGAAATGCCAGTTCAGGCTATCTATCCACAATTGCTAGGGGTATTAGCTGGGGCCATTCTTGTAGATTTGTGGGAGTTTCACCTTCCACCAGGTTTCTACCTGACCCCCAAATGTCTCCCATATCAAGACATCTCTTTAAGTACTCTCCCCCTCCATTCACCCCCCCAACCTGATTCCTCATGGTCCCATCCCCAACAACCTCCAGTCTACCCACGAGATCTCTTATATTTCCTCTTCCCAGGAAAGCCCATGCATCTCTCTTTGGGCCTTCCTTGTTACCCAGCCTCTCTAGGCTGGGGATTGTAAGCATGGTTATCCTTTACAGCTAATATTCACTTATGAGTTAGTACATATTATGTTGGTCTTTCTGAGTCTATATTACCTCATTCAGGATGATTTTTTCTAGTACCATATTTGCCAGCAAATCTCATAATGTCAATTTTAACAGCTGAATAATACTTCCTTGTGTAAATGTGCCACATTTTCTTTATCCAATTTTTTTTTCTTTTTTTTTTTTTTGGTTGAGGGGCATCTAACTTGTTTCCAAGTTCTGGCTATTACAAACAGCACTCCAATAGACATAGTTGAGCAAATGTCCTTGTGGTATAAATATGCATCCTTTGGGTATATGCTCAAGTCTTGAGGTAGGTTGGTTCTCAGTTTTCTGAGAAACCATCATAGTGATTTCCAAAGTGGCTGTTTCAGTTTGTACTTGCACCAGCAATGGAGGAGTGTTCCCCTTATTCCACAGCCTTTCTAATATAAGCTGTTACTAGTGTTTTCAATTTTAGTCATTATGACAGGTATAAAATGGAATCTCAGAGTGGGTGTTTTGCATTTCTCTGATGACTTAAAGATTTTGTACATTTCTTTAAGTGTATCTTAGATATTTGAGATTCTTCTATTGAGAATACTGTTTAAATCTGTACGCCATTTTTAATGGGAATTGTTTAGTTTTTAAATGTCTAATTTCTTAAGTTCTTTATTTTTTTGGAGATTAGGCCTCTATCAGATGTGGTTTGGTAAAGAACTTTTTCATTCCGTAGGCTGCCACTTTGTCCTATTGACAGTGTCCTTTGCCTTATAGAAGCTTCTCAGTTTCATGAGGTCCCATGTATTGTCAGTCTCAGTGTCTGTGCTACTGGTGCTCTATCAGGATGTTATCTCCTTTGCCAATGTATAACAAATTACTTCAAATTAATGACATCAAACAATGAGCATTTTGTGGTTGTTAAAAGTCTTGATCAGGAGTTTTGGTCAGACATGAAATAAGTGAAAACTTATCTTATTCTGTGACTTTTGTGGTGTCAACATGAAAGACTTTAATAGTTTGGAGTCATATGACTATTTGGGTGTTGGTACCCTTAGAACCCTCTAGAAGTATAAGATCAGCTGAGATTTCTTCCTGAGCATGGACATATGTGCCCTGTGAGGTTGATTTCCTTGCTTTAGGGCATTTAGGAGTCATTGGCTTTCTTACATGGTGCTGCATAGCTCTGAGAGTGAGATGTGTAGTGAATGATCTTGGAGATTGTGGAGATGTGAGGGTGGGAGAAAAGTCCTCAGGTATAGCTCTCTCTCTCAGCCCTCTCTTTGCCTTAATGAACAATCTCACTCGGGCTGAGTGTACACCAGCGCTTCCCCTTCTAGCCCAGATGTTTTACAATTTAGCTTTCTGGATTCCTTAGGATTTCTATTACTGTGATTTAAAAAAAAAAAAACCATGACTATAACTTGGAGAAGGAAGAGTTTATTTTGCTTATACCTCCTTGTCTCTGTTGAAGGAGGTCAAAGTGGGAACCCATGCAGGGCAGGGTCCTGGAGTAAAAAGCTGATATAGAGGCTATGGAAGAATGCTTTTTATTGGCCTGTTTCCATGGCTTTGTTTAGTCTGCTTTCTAATAACACCCAGGATACCAGCCCAGGGGCCCTGCTCACAGTGATGGGGCCCTGTCACATCAATCATCTGTGCAGCACAGGCTTACATACAGACCAATGTGGTGGAGACATTTTCTTTTACAATTGTCCCTTGTTCCTAAAAGACTCTAGCTTGGGTCAAGTTGACATAAAACTAGCTAGCAAAATCTATATAGTTTACAAATTAGTGTCCCTATCCAATAGCTAATTTCATGGCTGTGAATTACTTCTCTCCAATCTCCATCATTCTCCCTAGGTCTCAGGGTTGAGGAGAAAATAACTCTCAACTCACTTGATCGGAGGTCTACCCATTTTATTATATAAGACTGAAAAAGGAAGTTACAATAGTTTTACGAAAAGTTAATTAAAAAACTAGCATGCATCAGATCTAGTAATAGAAGAAGGTGAGGCTGAGAGGTGGTCAGTAGTCATAAAGTCAGAGATACTTTTTTGTGTCATGAATTTTTCTATGTTTAGCCACGTCCCCAGCCTAGATATAATACTACCTCATCATTGGTTTCCTAGTGCTCTAGACTAGTGTCCACTGGACAGCCTAGAGTCACCCAAGAAGGGAGGCTCAATTCAGAGATTGCCTAGATCAGATTGGCCTGTGGACATATCTGTGAGGGATTTCTTGATTGTGAATTGATGTAGAAGGATACAGCTGACTGTGGGCAACAACATACCTTGGGATGACAGCCCTGACTACATTAAGACAGCTAGGGAAGTATGAACAAGAGAGCAAGCAGTGCCCTCCATGGTTTTCTGCTTTACTTATCTGCCTGTGAGTAAGTTCCCTGGTTATGGGCCCTGCTGCCTGGAATAGCAAGTAGATTTGCCTTAAAGGTTCTGTTGAGTTCCTGTCTTGGTTGGCTTCCCTCAATGATGGACTATAGCCTGGAAATGTAAGTAAATAGGTTCTTTCCTCCCCAAGTTCCTTGTGGCCAGAGTCTTATCAACAGAAAGGGAACTAGAACAACTACTAAAATTTAAATTTTAACATAGCCACATGTCAAATAAGACAATGGTTCCAGCCCAGCACTGCAGCAACTAACCCTGAGCAAGTCATTTATACCATCTCATGCCCCAGTATGCGCAGATCCCATAGAAGCTTGAATAAGAAAGAAACGTCCTCCATAGGCTTAGGTGTTTGAACACTTGGCTCCCAGTATGTGGTGCTGTTTGGGGAGGGTTAGGTGATCCATCCACACTGGAGGTGAACATTGCTAGGAGCACGCTTTGAGGGAATACAGCCTCATCCCACTTCCCTTTCATCTCCCACTGCTTTGTGCTTGCAACACCAGATGTGAGCGCTTAGCAACTAAGGAGAAAGGGTGTGTTTGGTTCACAGTTCAAGGGCTTACTTTATCATGAGGGAGTCATAGTGGCATGGACTAAATGTGGCTGGTCACATAGTAGCCACAATCAGGAAGTAGAGAACAAGGAATGCTATGCTCAGCTCATTTTCTTTATGCTATATAGACCAGGATCCCAGCCTAGAGAATGGTGCCAGCTGTGGGTGGATCTACTCACCTCAATTAACCTAAGCAATGATTATCCTTCAGAAACATAGCCTGAGGTCTATTTTTCAGTGATTCAATATCTCATCAGGTTGACAGTTGAGATTACCCATCACACTGACAGTTAATAGTTAATGACTGTAGACAGAACAGAGGTCAACAAATGTTTGTTATAAAAAAGCAGATAAATTTTTTTTGGGTTTTCCATTGTAGTTCCAAGGCAGTGACAGGTTATGAGTAAATGGGTAGTTACAGCTAACACACAATAAAACTTCATTGACATAGACAGTTTATGGGCCAAGTTTGTTGACTTTTGTTTTAGAACTAATCTAACTTCTAGTCAGACCTAGCATTATTTAGACATGCACAGCTAAGAAACATAATCTCTTTTTTCCTCAGACTCTCCTTGTATAATAAAATGGGGCATAATAGTGCATCGGCATTGTCAGGCATGAAATGGTTTCTCACATGTTATGTGTGCATAGCCATGCTTGAACGTGATAAAACTGTGGAGAACCAATACATTCTACTTCATTGTATAGAATTAAAATACCCTGAGAAATGTGGGCTAGAACAAGACCACTTAAATGATTAAAACACTTACTGTGTGGTTAAAATATGTATGCGCATTTGACACTTACAATAGCCTAGGGTGCCATTAAATTCTCCTCAGCTCTTCTTGCTTCTTCTCTCTTTCTTCTTCATTATATATTAAGGAAACTGTGACCTAGAAGTCAGATGGCTTGCTTGTGGTCACCTACATGGCATGTAGCCTATCTGGGGTCTGATACGGTCAGCTTCACCCCTACTTGGGAGAGAAGAGATATTAGGGCCACAGAAAGATTAATAACATCACATACTTTCAGTAATGTTTAACATCACACATTTTCAAGTAATACGACCATTTCCACACAACTTTGATTTCAGCCATTCCTTCTCATCTTTCTTCAGTCTCTAGGTTGACTGCCCACACCTGAGTGTCCAAATAGAGTGTCCATATTCATCTGGCAGATCCTCCATCCCTGGAGACACATCTGAATCTCAAGTGTCAGGACCATGAACTCTTCTCTCCTTCCTTTCTCTCTAGGAGTTTTCTCCTCGCTTCATCTCTGCTAACTACACTTCTTTCCTTTCCTACACATCTTGCTCAGACATGAAAAGAAGCCAGAGAAAAGATATTTGCTTTCGGAGGAGAAGACACAAATGAAGAGATGTGTTAATTCAGGCAAGGAGTCATTCTGATGTTCCACAAAGACCCACTTCACGGAAGGAGTGTGATTTGCCAAGCTCTCTACTCCCTATCTCTCTTTCTTCAGGAAAAATAAAGCTCATGCACACAGCTGGAGACTGTAACGTGACAAACCAAAAAATAAGATGAACAGGACTTCCTGTTTTCCTCTCCCATGCTGGTCTCTCAGGAGTTGAGCTCCTTAGCCACCTTCTAACCAGATGTTTCATTCTCAAAGTTTCTCTCAGAGTCTCTGCATATCAATTATTCTTCACACAGCACAGCCTGATCTTAGGTTCAGTTACAACAAGCTTGCTCCATCCAAATGCTTGCTAGGACACAGGGCCTCTTGGGATCCATCAGCAAACGTGCCCAACATAAGACATGGAACCAATGCGTTGACCCCTGTGCTCTCCCAGTACAACCTTAACAATGCCCCTCCTGTATGTTACTTGCTGTGGCAAGGTTCCAGATTAACTCATCTAATCTCATTAGGGACATCCTAATACTGTCCCCATAGTCAGGGATAATTACTTGCCCTGGTTTCTACATCTCATAGAGTCTCTTATGCCTCTTCTCCATTTTGTATACTGCTACATTCAGAAAAACAATTGTATGGTGAAGCCACATGGGTGGAGAAACTTTGCAAAGAAATCATCTTCTACATCACTTCCAGGTCCTGCCTGGGATTCTGGACAGGTTGTTTCCCCCTTTGGCTGACACGTTTTCTTTGGAGACATGTTGTCATCAGTTTTAAAGGTCTGTCTCCATCCTCTGTGGTCACACCCAGCTTGCTGGACCCCAGGGCTTGTTGCCAATAATAATGTAGATTTTTTTTTTCAGCCTCTTTCCAGGCAAATTCCTCAAACTCTCTGATCTACCTTTGTTCACAGTGTGGGATGTAGAGCAGGGAGGGTGGATCCCCTTCACAGCAAAACACTTAAACAGATTTTAAAGACGAGCTTCAAGCATGACACATGACTATAGTCGGCCTTTTCACACTGGGAGACAGTCTGCCAACGGAATTAATGCTGGAACTGTTATTAACAGTCTCTTCCTTACAAAATAGAAATACTTTGGGTGATTACTAGTTGATGAAAATATCTTGTCATTAATGAGTTTGTATGGGTGGACAATGCTGTTTTCAGAAATTATGAGTTTTCACACCTTGTATGCAATACTCCCCTATGGGATGTTCCCTAAAAAGTTATAGTTTTCATACCGGGTGTGGGACACCTTTAGCTCCCAAAACAATCTTAGGCCTTGGCCTTCATTACCGGTTGCCCATTAGAATTAAGTGATAAAAACCCCATTGCTGAAGATAGCACATGCTTTGTTTACAGATCACAGAAAAATGAAGCTGGAACTGAGCTGGAAACTTCCTCCCTGCCAGCTAGAGCACACAGTGACAAAAGAAGATGCTGTTCAGGCTGCTTGGGGAACAAAGACATCAACTATCTTACCTAGCTGTGGATCTGCATACTATAATACTAACTGGGAGGTAAGATATGCTCACTGCTGCAGTAATAGTGGCATAACTGTTTAAGGGGTAACCAACTATTCTTTGATTGTATTTGAGGACTGCTCCATAGGAAGGAATATATATCTAGTGTTGTAAATTGAATCAAAATCTTAGCGTCAGGATGTTACAGACTCAAATGAAGAATTCATCATTGATGTTTTAAGTCAACTTACCTTCTAAATATTTACCCCATAGACCAATGCTGCTCTCAGTCTTGGACACAGATGCTCCTTTTTTGCAATCAGAAAAGGCTAATGCAGAAACTTCTGTCTGATCAGCGTGCAAGAATCAGTGGCTGTTGAGTGCTCAGCCACAAGTGGGACATTTATATCATCTCCTCCTTAAGAGGGGAAAGAACATAAGCACTAGAATGGGGAGGAATGTCATGAATCAATGCTTCTGGATACAATATGGCCACTGATCTTATGAACGTACAGCAGCTATGTACAAGGCATGCACAGACTGGACCCTTCAGTATTCTATCGTATGTAAGGAAAGCTTCTCTAGGCTCCTACTCCTTCATGGGGTATTGCTGGCAGTTAATTGTGGCTGTTGGAGAGGGTGACATTTTCATCAGTGATGTAGTCATTTTCTAAGTTGTCCACAAATAGTCTCCTACCTATGCCTCCACAAACAACCCTAACTAAAAGCCCAGTGTGTGAGAGAGGGAGGGTGGACTAGTTGAGAAGAAAAAAGTATCAGAGGGAGAGAAAGGGAGCGGAAAGAAAGCGGCAGAGGATGGATGCAATCATAATACAATGTACATGTATGGTTGTAAGAAAATAATCCCATTGACATAAAAAGTGTCACAAGAATCTCAGCCAGAAAAATTCTAAATTTCCAGGGTCAGGTAAAATAACATTGTATATTATCTACCTCTGTCACCCTCCCTCCCTCCATCCCTCCTTCCTTCCATTCCTCCCTCCCTCCATCCCCCCTCCCTCCCTCCCTCTCTTTTCCTCTCCACATTGACACTGCAGTTTTATACCATCCCTGAATTGATCTCATGAGTTAAGTCGTCACTGAGAACATCCATGAAACTTGATATTCGAAAGAGTCTTGTGATGAAGAATGTGTTTTGTTTTGTGGGATTCTCAGATTTTCACATACCTTTCTTCTTTTGAAGACTAACAGGATTCATGTTTCATATAGTTAACAAATACAAGTAGACTTCGAAGCTAGCTCTCTGGTCTGCAGGTCTCCTTAACCCACTTTGCGATGAGCAGCGCATGCGCATCAGCAGTGTTCCCCATGTTCTGTGCTGTGGTTTTCAAGAAAAGGGAAAGTCGCCTTTCTTGGTAAATGCAGGAACTCCCAGTGTATCCTTGGAAATAGGTCAAATACAGTATTCGCAACTTCAGCTCCAGGCACAGTTCAGTAAAGCAATGTAGCTCAACTCGTTATGAGATAATTATAAAATGTAAATTTTTTGAGTTTCTTAAAAGTTAGACACATTTCAGCTCCTCCATATTATGCTAAGTCAGCTCATTCTGTTGTTGTTTATAATGCAAACAGGAGGAGAACCGTAGCTCTCCCATGAAACCAACAGCTGACAGGACCAATCTGTATGTACTGTTGTCAGTGATGAACCTTGCTACTGTGGCCTTGACCCCGGCCTGGAGTATTCCATTACAAGCAAGACTACAATAAAAGTGTTTTGCTGTTTGTTTGAGACAGCATCTCACTACGTATCCTCAGCTGGCCAAGGACTCACTATGTAGACCAGGCTGGCCTAAAACGCACAGAGATCTGCCTGATTCTGTCTCCCCAGTACAAGAATTAAAGGCATGTGCCACCACATCTGTCTACAGTAAGAGTTTAAACATATATTTTCAGCTACTGTGTGAGGGCAACTCTAAATCGCAGCTTCTTAAACTCCTTCCATTTTTAGCTGGAAATTTTTTTCATGACTTTGGCTGTAGAAGTATATAAAAGAGGCATAGAATCCAGACTTGCTGATAATAAATCAAGAGGAAATTTATTTTAAAACAACTATTTGGTATACATATGATTTTATTATTTATTAAAACCAAAGACAAATTTCTTCCCTGCATAGTTGATATGGTTGGACATAGATCATCTTCAGCATTTTTCAAAGCGGAATGATATTTTGATATTTGTCACACTGATACATATTCTAGAACAGAAAAAAAAATCTAGGGTCACTTCAGAAATTGTTGAAAATTCTTTCCTAATCCTAAGCCAAAATTCTTTTAATTAATTTGAATGTGTATGTATGTGTAAATCCTAATTTATCAATCTAAATGATATTTTTTAAAGCCAAACATTCTTTTAAAATATTTTTAAAAATATTTATTTATTTACATCCCAACAGTTTTCTCTCTGTTTTTCCCTCTCATCCCCATCATTCACTGCTCCTCTGTTTCTTTAGAAAAGGGCAGGCCATGGATATCAACCAGCCATGGTATATCAACTTATAGTCAGACTATGCACCTCCTCTCCTATTAAGACTGAGCAAGGCAACATAGTTGGAAGAAAAGGGTCCCTAAAGCATGTAACTGAGTCAGAGACAGCTCCTGCTCCCATTGCTAGGAGTCCCACAAGAACACCAAGCTACACAACTATAATATATATGCAGAGAGCCTCGGTCAGTTTCATGTAGACTCCCTGGTTGTCAGTTGGGTCTCTACAAGCCCCTATGAGCCCAGGTTAGTTGTTTCTTGGCTTTTCTTATGTCTTTGACCTCTTTGGCTCCTGACAACTCTTCTTCAGGATTCCCTAAGGTCCACATAATGTTTGGCTTCGAGTCTTTGCAACTGCTTCCACCAGTTAAAGTCAAACGTTCTACTTATCACTGAAAAATGATGGTAGGGAAATAGTAAAAGTCTCCAATTTTCATAATTAAATCTTTTTTTTTAATAAAAGCAGACAACCTTTTATTTTTCAATTGTCCATGCATATAGGCACTAATGTGTGTTTGTGTGTGTGTGTGTGTGTGTGTGTGTGTGTGTGTATAATTGCAGTGTGGTCACACAATCTGACACAGACAAAGGTTGCCAGAAATATGGCATTATGCATTTGATTTTAAATTAATTTTTGTCTTTGAACATTCAGAAACCTTTTACTATTAATTTTTCACAGTCTGTATATTTAGTTATGTTTATCATAATACATATTTTTTAAACTTTTATTTACTTATTTAATTATTTGCCTTGGTGTTTGCCTGGAACTGGAACTACAAACAGTTGTGAGCTGCCATGTGGGTGCTGGGAAACGAACCCTGGTCCTCTGGAAGAGCAGTTGGTGCTCTTAACCCCTGAGCCATCTCTCCAGCCCCTCATAATATGTAATTTAAGAAGGTGTGTTCTAGGCAGGTAAACTTGCTGAGTGGAAGGAAATGTATAAATAATAAGTCTTTCCAATCATAGACAAAGAACACCAGCTCACATCCTAGAGGTATATTTAGCTGTATTACATTTTCAATAACAACTATTTTTAAACATTGGCTATGTACTCACCACGGCTTAGGCATTAAGCATCTTGTATGTATCAATATAATTATTCTTCAACAGTGGTGTGTGAATCATACAGAATTCTATAAATATCTTCTACTCATAATTGAAGAAACAGAAGCCAGAAAAAAATAAAAGACAAAAACCAGTGTCCAAGTCACACAGGAAGCAAATGATGAAGCTGGACACTCAGCCAGGCAACATGACCACAGAGCTTGCCTTGTATCAATCAAATAGGAGAAAATCCAATGGTTCTCATTAATCTGTATGAGATGATCCCTCTTGGTTTGGGGTTGCTAGCCTATATTTTTCTCTTTTATTACTTCCATTTGAAACCATGGCTTGCTATAGTAGGCACCCTCCCAAGATGGACTTGAGCGATCTCCTGGTGTCCACATCACATATAATCACCTCCCTTAGGATGGGAGCTGAACCTAATTAATTTACCTCTGACAAACAGAGCATTGCTGAGCAGATGGGATTTCACTTCTGAGGTTAGATTCTAAAGTCCTGTGATGTTTGCTTTGCTGGGACTCTTTCTGGCTCTCATTTGCAAATTTTGATGAAGCCTGCTGCCATATTGAGATCCCTAACATGATGAGGCCTGAGGGACAAACCCAACCAAGGAAAATACAGACCTCAGTCCAAACACCAGCAGTGAGTTGAATCTTGCCAACCACCACATGATGCCTTTGGATTCTTCTGTAGGGGTCCGATTTAAAAGTGATGAGTGTCTCTGCAGCCTACTTTTATGCTGACTGAATTAAGCACTCTGTTTCCTTTTTTCTGGGTGGATAGCCAGTTGTCATAGCACTGTTTGTTGATTAGATATATAACTTCCATCATTTGTTATATTTGCAGATATGCAAATTTATTTCTTAATTTCTTGACCTCAATCTATTTTTGTTTTCATGTTTTAAATCTTGTCTTGACTCTGATTATTTGCTAGAATATTTCAGCATCTGCTAGTGCATGGTTTCTGGCATAACTATTTCATAAAAATCTGGTATCTATTATATTTCCAGGTGAAATTTAAAATCAGTTCCCGATTTCCATGAAAAGTTCTGCTAGTTTTTCCAAAGGAAATGCACTAAATTTGCAAAGTCAAGACAACTGATGTATTTACAATTTACTTACAACATTGTCCTAAACACACAGAATGGTACTCCACACTTCAGGCTCCCGTCCATGTCTTATGGTTTCCCTATATACTCATGCACATTTTATTGTTGTTAGGATCATTTCCTGTCTGAGTGCGCACTACTCCTATAGGGAGAGTCATTGATGGCACTTTATTTTGGTGCATTTCTGTTTTCCACAGTTGCTCACATTTCTGCTTTGTAGTTGGACATTTTGTTGTTGCCTTCATGAGGAATAATTCTGTATTTCAGCAAATTCTCTTTAGAAATTACAGAGATACTCATATGGAATTTATTATTAGCACAATAATTAATAATTAAGCATACTGGAGATGTGGATGGTGACTAGGCGTTTGTAGCTGAAATTCTCCTTAGTTGTGGGATAATATTCCTGCAACACACACTTACTAACATTTCATTAAGATTGGGTGACACTTCTTATAGGATATGTGTCTCTTTGCTGAAAATGAGAGTGAATATTTTCTGTCAACAAACTGGTTTTAAAATCAGTAGGACCTGGCTCACCACTGGCTAAGATGTCCCCTCTTATGTTCATGTTGTAGGACAGAGTTTGAGACATAAGAATTGTACATTCTTTGAGCTTCTTAAAAAACATGACCCTTAAAACCACCCAATAACTTTGAAAGATGTACTATTGTATTATTACCAAAAATTATTTTTACAGTTGGAAATGTTATTGAAAAGTCAGATGAGAAGTTTGTCTCATTTATTGTCTTTCTAAACATTTTTAATTTTGAATATTATATTTATATTATTTTGTTTTATTTTTGCATTGTATTTATAAAAGTAAATACATTTTATTTTGTATCAATTCCTTTTTAATAGCATTTTTGGTTTTTATGTACATTAACTTAATTGCTTATACACTTTATATTTTATTCATTATAGATTCCTTTTCAAAAGTATTTTTTAAATAACACTTTAACATTTCTGGGAAGAACTCATTGACTATTAAGAAAGACTAGTTAGGGTTTCTATCTTTTGCAGTAGCTCTCTATGAACATAATTCTGTAACATGTATATAAACAATTCAGTGTTAAAATCCCATGTAGGGGACTAGAGTGACAATTAGTTAAGGTTAACAGCATTAGTTGTTGCCCATCCGGTAGACCCTGGTTAGTTTTCCAGCACCCATGTGATGGCTTATAGCTGCTTGTAAGTCCAGTTTCAGGGGATCTGATGTCCTTTTCTGACTTCTTCAGGCTCTACACACAGGTGGTACATAGACATGCATACAGGCAAACACACACATAAAATAACTTTTACACTCTCATGTAGAAATAACTTTTCCCTTTAGCTCAAACAGATATGTTTTTGATTCTATTGCTAAGCTGTCAGGAAAAATTCAGATTGAAATAAAACACACACACACACACACACTCACACACACACACATACAGAGAGGCACATAGTCACTAAGATTTGAATACATTGAAAACAGAAGATATTCATTATTTTTAATTACAGAGCACAAGACACATTTCCAAAATAGTAGGGTTTTGCTTTCCTGGGAGGCTTGGGAAAGTTGATTTGGGTCCCACTGATCTGTAATATGGGACACAAATTATGGCCTTTGATGTCTAGATTCTCCCAGAGGGTGCAGCCCTTTTGCACTTTGCCTTGATAAGGTTTCACATGCCTGAGCCTCACAGAAGGAGAAACAGCCCAGCCAGCAAGCCTGAGACAGGGAAAAGGCAAAGGTGATAACATCAGACGCTAATAGCATGTGAAAGTCACTCTTCATCCAGGATAAACACTCATCAGTCCTAAACAGAACCATGTTGTTCCTAAGCTTTTACAAACAATGGACTTTGCAGTGACAAAAATCCCATTGAATGTGTTACAAATGGTTTTGAGGTTTTGGTGCCTTTTTCTCTCATCTTTACCTTCTTAACTTCTGCATTTCTCAGTTCTCTTCAGAATCTTTGGACTAAGTTCAGCCTTTCAGGGTCTGACAGACTCCACTAAATCATAGTTAGTTGCTCACTTCATAATGCTGAAATAAGTGTCCTTAAGCCTTGCATCCCTCTGAGATCTGTCAATCTGGACACTCCTATTCTGCTTGGGATGGCTTATTATCCCATATTCAGCTTGCGGTCTGGCTTCCGCCTGGATTTACTGAGAGTGCCATTGCTTTGTACTACACTAACTTTTGTGTAGTCCATCTGTCTGTGGCTCTGTCCTCTGCCCTGGCTCTTTCCTTAGACCTCTTCTCTGCCTTACATCCATCCCTGTTATTAGAGGCAAGATCTCCATGGAACCAGATACACCTGCTTGCATTGTTCCCCTCCCCCTATAAGGTTTCCTAGAAATCTTTGCTGGTTCAGATCTGGTGGCATCCATTACATTATGGATGACATCTGGTAGAGGGCACTTGTAGAGGGGTTCTTTGATCTTGTGTCTCCAAAGAACTAAACAGTATCAGAGTCCAGGACCACTTGTTAAAAAATGACACAGTTCCAAGGAAGAATGTCAGCTGGAGCAAAATGGCCCCACTGTACCTAAAGATTGAGACTATGCCACTGGACACAGGTTTGGTGCTCATTTGCTTATGGGAAGGTTTATGCTTCATTTGCATACCATGAACTTTTCCAGGAATACTCTGCTATATTTAGTTCTACACGGAACTTAATGATTTCCATGACTCATTAGGATCTTAACTCTTCACACAGGGGTGTGGTTTTAGCATTATAATGACTCCTATGTTCCTTTGGACACTCTGAAGTGCCTCCATGTTGCCTGTGCCCATGGGGGGAGTCAATCTTAGTTGACCTGCCTGAGAAGTTCAGCTTGCCTTTTTGTCAAAATGTTTTTTCATTGCTAATTTTACTGACTTTGCTTTAAAATTGTTTTTAACTAATTCTTTGAGGATTTCATACATTGTATTTTGATCATATTCACGAATGTCCGTTCTCTCTCATTCTATATCCACTCAACTTTCTGTCCTTACATTTTGAATCCAGTAAGTTCAGGCTGGAGAGATGGCTCAATGGTAAAAAGGACTGTCCTGTTCTTAAGAGCAGGAGAGCTGGTTTCCAGCACCCACATGGTGACTCACAACTGTCTCTAACTCTAGTTCCAGGTCATCTGACTCCCTCTTCTGCCCTCCATATCCTCAAGGCATGCAAGTGGTGCAGATATACATGCAGGTGAAAACACATGTGTACACACAAGCACACACACACACACAGACACTCAGACACATATGCCTGAACACATGCAGACACACACACACACACACACACACACACACAATAAATAGATAAAATAAAATAAAAAAGAACACCCACTGAATCCCATTAGTGCTGCCTATATACTCTTAAGAACAAAGGTACACAATCATCCACTGGAGCATATCACTACTACTCGGGGTTACACTCTTAAAGAAAACTAATTCCCCTTCTCCTGATAGTTATCAATTACCAATAGTTCCTTAGCAAAAGCTGGGGCTTCATGTCTACACC
>PVIH01009110.1:51125-85164 GCA_004025045.1 Sigmodon hispidus | reverse complement strand
ATACGAGATTACAGAGCAGCGAAAGGCAGATCAGAAAGCTGTGGATTCTCAGATTTTGCCAAAAATCAAAGCTATTCCTCAGCTCCAGGGCTACCTGCGATCTCAGTTCTCTCTGAAAAACGGGATGTATCCTCACAAACTGGTTTTCTAAATTGCTAATGACCGAATTAAAGAGCTTCCTATGTTAAAAAAAAAAAAATAAAAAAAATAAACTGGGAATTGTCCTGAGCAATATCATGGTGATATATTGTTTATAATCTAAGAAATAAAGCTTGCCTGAAGATTAGAGGGCAGAGCCAGCTGCAGAGTTAGACAGTGGTGACACATGCTTTTAATCCCAGCACTTTAGATCCTAAGCCTCTGCTCTCAGCATTTGGGAGGCACATAGGCCTTTAATCTCAGCACTAGGAAGTGATAAGGCTGAGCAGAGAAAGGAACATAAGATAGGAGGAAACAGGACTCCTGCCCTGTGCTTCCCCTGCCCTTTTGGCTGAAGGCTCAAGGCATTCTGAGGATTCTGAGGCAAGTCTGAGGAATCTTGGGGAAGGATCTACTTTTGACCAAGTTTTTCTAGTGGCTTGTTCCTCTGATTCTCTGATCTTAGCATTTACCTCAATATCTGACTCCAGGTTTTTATTATAAGATCAATTAGGATTCATAGAATACAATATACTTGTGGGTAGACAAGCATCAAAGGCCCTTCTGGGCCTGCAGGACTCAGGAGAGTGGCCCCTGTACCACTAGGGCAACACAACAGAGCTGGCTCTGCTGGTGTAGATGTGGGAGAGCCAACCCCAAGTACATGAAAGCAAAACTGTTCTTACCCTTCACACATTGCTGCAAGAGGTAAATTTACAGGGCAATGATAGAGAGTTCATCCTGGAAATGAGGACAGTGGAGGACTGGTATGCAGAGCAACCCTGAAGCTGCTCAGGTCCAGAACCAGGATTATAACTTGGCCCACCCCAACATCCATTGAATCTATGTCCTGCTGGAGCACGTGAAGGGGCCTGACCCACAGATCCAAAATAGCAGAATTTCCATAACACAGGGCAACAACAGGATATCCAAGAGGACTCCTAGTGAGGGTCCATATTGAAAGTGAAGTAAAAACCAGAGGCCTCAAAAAAGACCGATGACCCTTTGCACCCTTGTAAGTAAAAATATATAAACAAAGGCATTTACCACATGACTTACTGTGTCACACTGCAGCTCTCATGATGAGATTTCTAATTTTCCCCCTTTTCTCTTAAATGTTTTCTTTTAGGGGGGAATGCAGGGGCAGAGGGCAGATGGGACAAGGAAATACATGGGATCAAGGTACATGATGTAAAGACACATAAAATAAGAAGAAAGAAAGAAAGAAAGAAAGAAAGAAAGAGAGAAAGAAAGAAAGTGGAATCCCGACATAAAATCAATCAACTTTCTGGGAAGACCACAGAGTCCTATGTCATTTCAGGGGTAATGGGCAAAAATGGGAAATTCATTGAGAATTTTAAGTATAGCTTAAGGTACATCTCTCAATTGATTAGGATCGTGTAAGAATCACAACATAATAATTAAGAGGGGAAGACCAGCAAAGCAATAATTTTTTCAATAAAAATTTCAAAGAAAAAGAAAGGACTGTAGTTTTACATTTTCACTCAGTAAATATGATAGGTAAGATGAACTTATATGCATAGATGCCTGTCTATTATCTATGAAGTTTTTTTTAACAGAGCCACAAATTTAGCACACAGAAATACATATATTTGTCTAGTTTCTCCTCCTCAGTTGGACTGGAAGCTCTGGCAGTCAGGGAGTGACTTCTTATATGTCTCTTTTATTCCCTGGGTTTAGAATTTTATTTTTACTTCACAAATTCTCAATAGATTTTTGATGATAACGAGAGCTCACACTTCAAGAGAAAAATTGAATTCTATGAATACATTTTATTTTTTTAGTCAGTATAAGAAAAA
The DNA here is from genome assembly GCA_004025045.1 of Sigmodon hispidus. NCBI lineage: Eukaryota > Metazoa > Chordata > Mammalia > Rodentia > Cricetidae > Sigmodon > Sigmodon hispidus. The sequence goes on along the minus strand of PVIH01009110.1, from coordinate 83,206 downwards.
ATATCTTTGCTCAAAGTAATGGAAGAGCGAACACAGTGTTCTATTCTCTGCAGCTGAGCACAGGATAAACTGATGGTAACAAACACCCTTGCCTTGACTTAAAAGATAATGTCACCTTTCTCCTTTATAACAATTTGGGGAGGTTGTGGCCTTGACTTATGATATCATCTGTGGATGCAAGAGGTGCGACAGCTCTGCCACCAACCTTAGCAAGGAAATGAAATCTCTAGGTCTGTGAGGTTTATGCTGTTGAGTGTGTCGGTAGACTGGGTTCTTTTATTTTTTTCTGAATAATATTCCTTTGGGTATGTCTTAGTTGTAGTGATGCTATTTTGATAGCTCTAAAAATAGAAGTTAGAAGAACTGAGATGTTTTTGCATGCTGAGTTGAAATGTGTCGGACTGTTTTATCATTTTATTTTATGTGTTTACTGAGTGCCTGTAGAGATCAAATAAAGAGCTAAAAGATGTGTGAATTCCTAGCCCTTCCTTCAACTAGAGAAAAAGGCACCTGAGTTTCTCCTATTTGGATGGAAAGCATGTGACTAAGCTGCCACCTTAAGAACTTGCTAATAAAGCTGAAATGTCAAACCTTGGGGATCCAGATGCTAATAAACAATTCCACAGTCAGTTCTCTTGTAAGAAACCTTTTGAGCATCTTCTGTCTTAAAGTCTTGCTTCAGGGAACAGGCAATTGGCAGTAAAATGCATCTTGGCTGCAGAGTCAGGCCCCTCAGGTTCTATTTCTGGCTGTTACTGGATTGCTATATGACCTTGCATAACACAGGAGCATGCACTTTCCACAAGAGGCAAGACTGACCTCCAGACCTAGCGCGGGAGGTAGAGTTGCAGGTACCTTGGGGACTGACTTGGCCCCTCCATGAGCTGCAGCGAAAGCTGCCAAAGCCGTTTACTTTAGTATGAAATTAGAGATCCGATTTTGGTATGGCCACAAAGACTTTTGTCTTTCTTCTTACTGTGAATCCAGAAATCTAGAAATAGTTCAAAATTTTAAAGTCCTACAACTTTTCTTACTGTTTTTGTTGTTGTTTGTTGAAAGAGGGAGACAGAAAAAGAGAGGTAGAGAAAGGGGCACCAGGGGAGTGAGGTGGATGCACAGGCGATACAGTAGAGGGAAGGGAGTCAGAGGCTTTCAAGGGCAGCATCTAGCACCTCTAAGGGACTCTGGAAAGGTGGTTGTCAAGTCTGGGGTCTTCTGGGGACTACATTTCCCGAAAGCTCGTGCGGCCCATGGAGGGGCGGGACCTATGGGAGATACAGCAATCGGATTGGAGATCGCAGCGCAGACTCGGAGTTGGACGCGCGTCCCCGCGAGGTCTCAGGCGCCTGGCGCGCGCGTGGAGAGGAGGTCAGAGTTGCGAGCGTGCGTCTTGCCGGAGGGGCGGACCCGAGGCTCCCGTGGGGCGGGGCCGAGGGTTTCGCGTCGACGCCGCCTTCCTGCCCCGCCCCTGGCCGTTCAGCCCGCCCCTCCTTCCTGGAGCCTCGGCTGAGGCTGAGCCGGCGCTGTGGCCGGGAGGGGGGCGGCTAGTGGCCGGAGCGACACGCGCCCGCACGACCCTATGCAGTGACTCGTGCGGCGCAGGCGCCTCCTGCCCCGCCGGCGGGGCTCGGGCTTCCCGCGACGGGATGTTCTCCCGAAGGAGCCACGGGGATGTGAAAAAGTCCACGCAGAAGGTGTTGGACCCCAAGAAGGACGTGCTGACCCGCCTGAAGCACCTGCGGGCGCTGCTCGGTGAGGCGCGGGGCGTGGGTTGTGTGGTCAGGGCCACCTGCCGGAGGATCGGGTCCCACCCGTGGCGTGGGCCTGGAGGGCTCTCAGGTCCGGGTGATGCAGGGGGCTGGGGATGGTGCACACAGGACCCCTGCTAGCCCAGATCGGGACACTTGAGGCATTGTTCTTGAAGGCGGTAGGCTGGCCCCGGGCGCTGCCCTGTCGCCTCAAGTGTAAACTTAGCCAAGATTTTCATCTGGGCACCTAGCCTCGGGTAACCTCGAGGCCAGGCACAGAGGTGACTATACCCTGTCCTCTCCAGGAAATAAACCTAGCCCAAGTGAGCGGGCAAGAACACACACACCTGTACCACTACCACCCCCGTTTTTAAAATTTAAATTCTTGACAACTTTGGTTAGACCAAAACCTGAAGTGGTCCCATCACAGACTTAGTCGCACTGCCGTCTCTCTCACCCATTCTCCTTTAAAAATGATATTATATTTGAGTGTGAGACTTCTGATAGACTGATTCCACGTGATCTCAGAACAATTTTAGATGTCTTTTCTGCTTTCCTGTTCTTCTCCCTTTTAAATATAAATCTTTTGGGAGTGGGGAAAGTCGGGCTGACAGAGTTCTTGGTGTGAAGGGAGCTCTGCTCAGAGGAATCCAGGCTTTCTTGGGTTTAGGGAGGCTGCTTCTCCTTTATAACCAGCATGACAACCATTACTCTCTGCCGCCTTCACTTTTTATGGCCTGCAGGGAGGAGGTTCTGCAGAGTCCAAGTGGACCTGGAATTGCCCTGTAAAGACTTGAAAGCTTACCCCTATGGGCGTGAAGTGTCCACAAGGTTTCCTGCTGCTGGTGATGTGTAACTTGGCTAGACTGTGTATTACATGATTCTAGTTCTGTCTTAACTTTTGCTCAACATCTTTGCCTGTCAGTGGACAAGACTTGTCTGTCTCTCTTTGGGGGCTAAGGAAAAGACATGTTTCTTCTACATGTATTTACTATTGGAAAAACAACAACAACAATAATAATAATTTAAAACCCAGTTTTAGAGCATCTGTCACTTTAGAAAATAGAGCTTAAAGTATTCATTTTGTAGGTGAGAATTTTAAGCATCTTGTTAATGAGATTAAAAGTTGCTAATTATTTCTATTTATATTATGCAAACTATCTGGGGCTGAGACAGGCCAGTCAACTAGCCAACCAATGAACTAATAGAAAACTAAAACTCAAAAGCATGACTACCACCACCACAAAACTACGCCCCCAAAAAAAACCCACTAGATTTTTCCAAACGAAGTTGCATACTGTTTCAGATTCTTAGAGAGTCCACTTCATGTGTTCAGTTTATGATGAAAGTAAATCAGCTATTATTAGAAGAATTAATGAATTAGTTTCTGGACTCTTAAAAGCAAAATGTTGTGTTCTTGGTAAGTTGAACTTTCTCCTTCCTGTAGTAAAATGCCTGGGTACACAAGTGCTTTGTATTGGGTCCTTAGCATCCGATTAGTTCCTGCTGCAGGGGTATTTTTGATAAACGTGGATTGAACAGTATTTTAAGGCATTTGATACTTTGGAACCTTTTCTGTGCTAAAGAATTTAAGCCTTTGTTCTGACCTAAAAGCCCAAGATTAAGTTGGCTACATTTTAAAAAGTAAGAAAACCAAGATGAGACTAGTTTCCTAGAGATATGCGTCCTTGTTACAATTCTGAGAAAGTGGATACTTTTCAGGTCTTCGTATTTGTAATTTTTCCTCCAGCTGCTAGTGGCAAGGATAGGCTATGAACCCCATCAATGGCATCTCTTTATGATTTTTTTTGAAAAAAAGTGTGTGTGTGTGTGTGTGTGTGTGTATGTGTGTATGTGTGTGTGTGTGTGTGTGTGTGTGTGGTGGGTTAGGGTTAGAAAGTACATTAACAGTGGAGGCTGGTAGACAGATCCCCTGGGGCTGGAGTTAGAAGTGACTGTGAATTGCCCCGAGGTAAGTACTGGGAACTGAACTCTGTTTTAGAGCAGCTGGTGTTCTTAACCTCTGAGCCCTGTTTGCAGCCCCAGTCATCCTTATGTGTGAAAAACAAAAAACAAAAAACAAAAAACAAAAAACAAAAAACAGCTTTATTATCACTCAAAGATAAAAATCTGTGTTTAAAATACTATTTGTAACAGAGTTCTTTGATATTTCATCAGGAATACTTTTGTTTTTGATAAACCAAGTTTCTTTTATGTATTACTGTGATATTAGCTATAGGATCTCTATCTAAAAAAATAAAATTTGATCAGTTCTAGCCATAATATTTGGTGTAAACTTCTGCATTATAGCTGTAATTAGAAGACTTTAAAGAAAATCAGTGTATTAAAGTATTAATTTCCCACAGCATCAGATATTTTACCTAGTTATTATCTTTAAGAAGGACATTATGGGCAACATTTTGATTGCAGTGATGAAAATAACTAACTCATAGTCTTCATCACATCTGGAAAGTCTGTGGCCACATGTGATAACAAAGTCACTGACTCCAGGAAGTGACACATTATTCTGCCTATCCGACCTTCTTGATAGATGTACATGAACTATTTATTGAAGGAAGGATCCTACCCTATGTAATTTATTTGTTCTGTCCTCATATTGCTTGTTGCCTCTTTAAAACCTGTTTGGCATATGCCTCAGTCAGGATTTGGGGGTTTCCAAAGTGAATGCAGATACATCTATTGAGAACTTTCTTAGGATGTGGTTGTTTATTCCTCCTACTTATCTGAGTCCCTTGTAGCCTGTGTGTCACTGTGTTCTTTGTTATGTAAGATTATTTCTACCATTAATCAAATAATGTACTTATTTTTTTTTAAAAGATATTGTTCTTCAACTGAATGATAGGAATTAAGTCAGTCTGAAGGCACTTGATGGGAATGGATTTAATTAGTATTGCATATTATGTATGCACTTAAACTCCTGCTATTCAAGTGTGTATCTTCACATGAAACAGGACTGGTATTTTTTTACATTTAAGACTGATACTACTGACTTGGGTTTGAAGCCTGTCACTATCACTTGTAGCTGCACAACTTGGGCTATTACTTAGTCTGCCCTTGAACCTCAACTTTGCTACTCTGTTAAATGGGTATGGCATGGGTGTGAGTATCATATGTAATGACGCTGGCTGGGAGCTTACATTTACCAGGGTTTTTTTTTTTACTATTATTATTACTTTCCTCTCACCATTAATAGGGCACATATTTTCTCTACCAACCTTTATGTGTGTGTATATATATATATGCATATATATATATAAAGATAATGGTAATGGCTTCACTCTTTTGTCATAAAAAGTAGCCCTGACTGTATGTTTTAAATCAGCCTTTGTAGGGCTGTATTTTAGATGGTTTGCATGTGTCATTGGATGAACAAGGAGATGACTTCAGTTCTCCCTATGCTGTCTAAGTCATTATTGGGAAAGTAACTGAATAAGCCAAACAAATCATATCTCCCCCCAACCCCCAGGTCAACTGTGCATTACTGTATTACTCCAGTGAACAGGTGATTCCAGCTTTCAGGAGCGAAGGCAAGAGGATTATTATTATTTCGAGATCAGTCTGGAGCACACAGAAAGTTCTCTGTGAGATATATAATATATATGTATATTTTTTTTGTAACCATATTTATGATACAAAAGAAGCATGTGAAATTAATTTGAGTGTGTTTTATTTAACCTAATGTATTAGATAAACCAGTAATAGTAAGGATTAACAATGAGTTTTACAGTACTTTTTCTATGTAAATTATTTGAAATCCAGTATATATTATATAGTCAGAGCACATATTTGTTCTTACTAGCCACATGCACAGTAGCAAGGTATAGGTAGTGGCACAGGTTGGACAAGGTAGGACTTGATTTTGGAAAAGCGGAGGGGTAGGCTAGAACAGTTCCAGTCTAGAGAAGATGGAGGTCTTTGTAGTCGGAATCCAGGCAATGGTACAGGAGGGTGACTCTTGCCTGCATCCCCTTGTGTAGAGCCCTGTGTGGATCAGAGTTAGAGCCAAGTATGCTGATAAGCAGAGGCTGACACAGACTTTAGCCCAGATCAGAGAGGGTTTCAGCTTGCTTGAGTTGGAAGCTTACAGCTATCCTTAAGGTTGGAGTTTGTGTGGAGACTTTTTAGCAAGCCAATATATAAGAAGACTTGAGAGCTGTCCATCTGCCAGAGACACCAGAAAAATGGATCAGAAAGGGAGAGACTGGAGGCAGGGGTGTCCTGAAAGGGCCGTGGATGGGGAACAGGCAGACGGTGTATTGTTGGAATAGGTAGGAAGTTCAGGTAACAGGCCAGGGCAGCAAGAACTAGTAATATTTCTTTTCCTTTTCCTTTTTTTTTTTTTTTTTTTTTTTTTACTTATTCCATTTATTTATTTATTTGCCTGGAACTGGAACTACAGACAGTTGTGAGCTGCCATGTGGGTGCTGGGAATTGAACCCTGGTCCTCTGGAAGAGCAGTCATTGCTCTCAACTGCTCAGCCATCTCTCCAGCCCCAAGAACTAGTAATATTTCAAGTGCAGTATGGGCTGCTTAAAGAGTGATTAATAGGAAGTAATTTGCTATTAGAGGCTGTGACATTCAGGTCAAATCAGAGCTAGCACTTATACCTCAGATTTGCCCCAGAGAAAACAGTTTCTTACAGATGTTCTGTACATTGACAGGGCAAAGTATATCCTTATATTTCTTCCTGCTTTAAGTGGGGGCAAGTTCACTTAAAATTTTAGATGCCATCATTTCCTTTACTCATTTATTTTGTGTGTTTCCATGTTACACGTGTGTTGCACATGCACACTTTTGTATGTGTGTGTGCACATGGAGATCAAAGGAGGTCATCAGATGTCCTGCTCTGCCACACTCACTTCTCCACTGAGCTTAAGACAGGGTCTCTCAGTGAACCCAGATCTAGTCTGGTGGCCTGAGAGCCCCAGGGGTCCTCTGTCTCTACACTTTCCATAGCCACCAGCATGGGTTGCAGGTGTGTGTGCAATTATGGGTGCTGGGGACTTGAATTGGAGTCCTGCATACTTGACTATGCAGCAAATGCTCTTAGCACTGAGCCATCTCCCCAACTCCTTATCTATATTTAGTTACTCATGTTCTTAATGTTTTGTCCTTCTCATTTTTAGTTCCAAACATTCGTGAGCATCATGTACCATAATCCAGTAGCCTAGGCTGGCCTCAAACTTTCCATCTTCCTTGCTTTCCCTTATGAGGTCTGGGATTACAGGTGTGTGTGCTACCGTGCTCAGCTTTTTCCATTCCCCTTATCCCCCTCCCTCCCCAACTTCCCTCTTCCCCTGTTTCCCTCTTCTGATAGCAGTGATACCTCTCAAACCATCTGGTGTTTTTTCCTTAGAATAGACCTCCCCTTTTCACTTTAGTCTGACTAGCAACATACCTCTTTTATAGTTTGATAATTGGTGATGGGCATTTGGGATCTTGGGAGTATCCTGGATAGAGCTAGGGAGGTGGGAGGGGTCCTAGCTAATGATGGGGCATGGTAAGGTCGGTGTACTACAAGTTGAATATGAGAAAAGGAAGGTCCAAGTGGGATGTCTGGGGTGAGATTGTGGTATGAGGGTCAGGAACATAATGAGAGCATAGTAAGTAACGATATGATGATGAACTCATCAATTCTCCCTACAACTATGATGAAGGTAGTGCTCCTACCTCAACCTACAACAGAGAAAGTGGGCTGCAGTAAAGTTAACTATTTGTCTACCAACTCGCAGCTGACAAGCTGATACTCATTTTCGTAAAGCTGGTCAGCCTGGTGATAGAAGTCTTTAATTCAAGTTATTCTGGAGACTGAGACAGGAAGACTGAGGGTTAGTGGCTGTTTGGGCCACAAAGTGAGTTCAGTTGCCTGAGCAATTTTGTAAAATGTACTCAAAATAGAAAATTAAAAAAAAAAAAAGAAAGAAACGAAAAGAAAAGCTAATGTTGTGCCCCTGCTAGTTATCTGATTCAAACAGGTATTTATGCATCAGAAAAAGTATTTACACAGCAGAGTGAATGTTAATACATAAACAATACCCAGCAGTTTTGCCTGTCTTGCAAAAATTGTCTGATGTTTGTAACTCTTTCTAGTCTGTTCCAGAGAGATCTGGAAGATCTTATTTGACTTGAGCATGGTAGAAGATTAAATAAAAGACTCCTTCTCTGCTTTATCATTTAGTTCATTGGGTTCTGTGTCCAGGCTTGGCAAGTTGTGAGGTATTTGCACAGACAGTAATTCTATAACTAGAAAAGGCTGGGAACTGTAATTTCAGGTCATAACAGGCCTATTTTGATTTTTTTTTTTAGTTGGCTAAGTTATGCAAAATGACTTTGCCGTAATTATCCGTTTGCTTGTTTTTCATCAATCACTGTTCCATTGTATCTGTAACCTCTGGAATTTAAAATGAACTTTGTACATTGTACGGTCCCTTCCTCCAGGAATGAGGTTGTCTAGACTTGAGAAAGATGAGCCCAGGGCCACTGTGTGTGATAACTGAGAAGGATTGCTTTCTAACACCTGCTCTGAGAAAGGAAGAATATTGGTAGGCCCAGAATACTTTCCTATAAATATTTATAATTTAATTTTTATTTTGTTGGGAAGCACTTTACTCCTGGGCGAGCATAGTACCTCTTGAAGCTATTTATAGTGTTGATCTTTGGTCTTCGAACTGAGTACTATAGGTACAACTGTAGCAAACTGTGTAGTTTTTTTTTTTTTAAGTTGGTTTTCAAAATAACAATTGACTCCGTTTAAATCTTAAATCAATCTTGTCTTCCTCCCTGCCTCTCTCCTTTCCTCCCCCTTCCTTCCCTTTTTTTTTTTTTTTTTACTGCCCTGGCTGTTCTGGAATTTAGTCTGCAGACCGGGCTAGCCTCAAATTCACAGAGATCCTTCTGCCTCTGCCTCCAGAGTGCTGGGATTAAAGTCCTGTGCCAACACTCCTGGCCTTAAATTTTTCCTAAAGGAACAAAGTCACTATTCAACTAAATTAAGAACAATTAATATGTCAATGTAGTAAACAGTTACTTTTCAAATCAACTTATCCTTGAGATTTTAAAACTTCAATTTGGGTCTAGGAGGGGGTGGTGCTTGCCTTTGATCCCATCACTCCTGAGGCAGTCAGGTGGGTCTTTATGAGTTTGAAACTAGCCTGGTCTACAGAGAACTAGTTCCAGGAAAGCCAGAGCTATACAAAGAAACCTTGTCTTGAAAAAGAAAAAAAAAATTTAAACTAGGAACTTTGTTTTGTTTAGTGTGTGAAGGTATGTGTGCATTTGTGTATATATGTGCTGTATTCAGATAGTACAGTATAAGGTCATGGCTTAGGGTTTAGTAGGAGAAGCAGATGCTTAAATGATTTCTACACAGGGCTTTGAGCCATGCAGAGTGCAATGGGTAGGAGCAATGGAGGTGGTCACAGTCGAGTGTGGAATTACAGGAAACCTCCTGGAGATGTATGGAGTGCTTCCCAAGGAAGAGCAGGATTGAGTTGGGGTATAAATAATAGATTAAGGACTTTGCCTGGTGGACAAAGAGTAGATAAGGATATTGGCAGAGGGCAGAACTTTACAAAGACAGTTAGTTCTCTAAAGCACTAAGGGAGGAAGCATATAGTGGCTTCTGTGCTGAGTATAGGTTGCTGATGGGAACCCAGTGATGTGTTTGAACCAGAAAAAGAGGATGTCTTTAAAAAAAAATTATTTATTTATTTATTATGTATATATTGTTCTGCCTGCACCCTAGAAAAGGGTACCAGATCTCATTCTAGATGGTTGCAAGTCACCATGTCGTTGCTGGAAACTGAACTCACAACCTCTGGAAGAGCATCCAGTGCTCTTAACCTCTGAGCCATCTCTCTAGCCCAGAGGATATCTTTTTTTAAGGAAGGGTCTGGGAATCCCAGCCTCTTCTAAGATTTGAAGCATAGATGCTAGGAAAACATTAGTCCCTACCATTTGCAGTGTAAGCTCTGAGGAAGTACCTGGTCATACTGTTTCCACTGTATGGAAAGAACAGACCTTTAGTTGAACTTAATACTCAGGGGAGGTCCAAAGAGAAGGGTATTATGGGAGCACTATAGATTCTGAGTGTGCTACAGGGTCCAGCATGTTTGTGCCAGCTCCACCCTTGAGCTGCCCAGAATTGGTCTCATCCTGCTTCTGCTTTAGTTAGCCGAAGGTGTGTCTGGGCCTTGCACCTAAGAGTGCCAAGTAATGTGCTAGTAAGAGGCATCCAGATTGGGAGCAGATATGGGGGGGTATGAATTTTAATATTTTTTAAGAACCTGGGGAATTTAAGTTGATAATAAAAGGACTTAAGAAGGATGCCATATCTTCAGTGGGATAGAGGAGAGGAGGGCTGGAAAGATGGCTCAGCCTGTAAGAACACTGGCTAACTAAGCATAAGGATCAGACTTTAAATCCCTAGCATCCATGTAAGAGGCCCCCAGCTCTGGGCGGAGTAGAAATGGGAATGCTGGGATTCCTGGATACCAGCTGAGCTGTGTTTAGTGAGAGACCCTGTCTCAAGGGACTAAGGTTAGAGTGGTGGGATACCCAGCATTCTTCTCTGACCACCAGCAAGGAGTAGTAGCGGAGTGCTGTAGGACAGAGATGTGGAAGGAGCTCTCATGCCATACTCTCTTCTCTGGAGGTCAGTGGTGACATCTGCTTGAGCCAGCCTTCTTGGTGTGGTGATAGGAACTTGGAATGTCATTCTCCCTCTTTGGGGCCATGTATCCTTTTAAAATAAGGAAATTCGGCAACATGTAAGGCTTGCTTCTGTTCTTTTTCCGGAGTGGAAAGGCATTTAGCCAGAGGGGGGAAGAGCTGTGTAACACGAACCTAGTTTAGTAGAGCAGATGTCACACTGCCAGCTCTGCCACTCTGTGCCCACGTGCTCTGGGGTGGGTATGAGGTGGGACTGCAATGTGGGAGGTGATCTCTGCAGGCTGTCACTGCAGTATGTTAGGGTCATTGTGCCTTTCTCCACTGTACCTTCTGTGTGACTTAACTTCCTGTAAAGCTGTAAACCCATAACAATGACAGGTCTTTTCAGGTATCATTTTATTCTTGTTCAAAGCTTTTTCTCTAGCCTATCAGAGTGCCACTTCAAGTCAGCAGCTTTTACTAATCATGAGCAAACCTTACGAAGTGTCAGATTGTGACTGTATTTTTGGTACTCTGTAGTTCGAGCTATCTTCACCTCATGTCAGCCTCCCAGATCCATCAGTTCAAACAGCTTTTCAGGTGATGGATCTGTTATCAGAGCCTGGTGTTTGAGAATTAGATGAAATTCAGGAATTGTATCTTAGAAGTATTTGCCTTTCAGAGATGCTGTGACCCTTTTTGTCCTTGTTTCTGTTTCTACTCGGAAGACATTGAACACCACTCGCAGTCCTTGGGGTCTCCAACAGTAAGCATATACTTTGATTATGTTATTAGAGTTGTGGTGCAGTTAAAAGAAAAACTATTCCTACAGCATGTTTTACCTCTCATTGGACATTTATGGTGTTCTTTTGTATCTTCATGCTTCTTGTGTTCTACCTCATCTTCCCACTACATGATAGAGATAGCTTATGGCAAACATGGCGACTTCTTGCTCCTCTTGATGCCTCTTGGGAACATACTTCTTTATTTAGAATAATAATACTTAGGTTATGAGCATGCACCACTTTTGTAGAGGACTAGAGTTCAGTTCCCAGTACATGTGAGATAGCTCCCAATCTCCTATAACTTCAGATTCAGACAAATCTCATACCTCTGGTCTCCATAGGTTCCTGTAGTCATTTGTATATATCTTTCAATAATTAAACATAATAAAAATAAATTTTAAACATTAAGACATTAATTTGGCACTCTCTATGTTCCCAAGTACTCACATAGTTTCATGCATATTAACTTATTTAATGTTCCTAAATGAAACTGAGACATGTTGTAGATAAGATAGAGAGAGGTTAAGAATCCTCTCTAAAACTATGTAAGCAGAAGTGTCTGAACCTAAGGCAGATGGCTCTAGAGTCTCCAGTTCACTTAGCAGCTGTATGTCCATCATAGCTCTGTGGTCTGTGGCAGGCAATGGGTGCAGCATTAGGGAGGCCAGGGTTTGCAGTGTAAGTCTGAATAAGAGAGTTTAAACAAACACTAATTTCAGAATATATAGATTTGATTTGGGAGGTATCTAGCCACCCATGTGGATATTTTAAAGAATTTTAGAGCCTTCCTGTTCTAAAGATTATTTTTACTAATGAGAAGATGCCAGCACATATTATTTAAGACTGTGAGTTAAGGATGATGGCTCTTCCAGGGCAGTGCTCTAACTTCCCCTGGCATTGGTGAATTTATCATTATACCAGGTTCTTGGTGCCCAAAGAGAGTAACTATAGGACAGGAGTGTTTCTGTGGACAAAGGGCACAAATAATCCATGTGGGCAAACCAGGATGAGGGGTAGTGAAGAATGGCTGGGGTGATGCTTGTGGAAACAAAATTGGAGAAGTATTATTGTCAGATTTAAAATTTGCAAAACTCAAAACTGACTCTTCCCTGCCACCATGGACCCTTTCTAGATAGAGAGAAAACAATTTTTTTTTACAATGAAATAATTAAACAATTGATAGTATTTTCAACCTGTACAGAAGAAAGAACTGAAGAAAATGCTTTTAGGGATTAAATTAGTTTATTTCTGTCTGCTTGTATTTGTGACATAAACCTGTCTACTATGGACTGTATCTGATAAGATGAGGGTGTGTTTGGACCAGTTAGTCCTGATGTGCTGGAGCTTACACAGAACCCTGAACTCTGAAGCAGAGGCAGAATGTCTGCTTATCTTCCTCAGTATGTGTCTTTATGTATCATATTGCAAATGTTTATTTTGGAAAGAATATTCCCATCTCTTTCTCATGCTTTTAAAATAAACAATACACAAATAGATCACCTTCAACTGAAATCAAAAGTAAATAACAAAGTGAAAAAATATGACAATTTTGTAAGAGGGGAACTAGTTATATCTTCAGTGCATAAAAACTCCTACACATTAACAAGAAAAATTATATGTCACAACCAGAGAAATGAGCTATAGCCATATTTTAAATGTTATGTTTTACTAATAGTTTAAGATATATAAACTTTATTATACTATCACCTACCTATCAATTATCAAAATTGTTGTCTCCTACTCAATAACATACACGTGAGGTCTCTAATATACATTTGATAAGGCTCTAATTTGGTGTTGTCTTTCTAGAAAATAGTTTAATATGTATTAGTATTCTTCAAAATGTATTATCATTTAGCCCAATTTTTTTTCTCCAGGAAATAAACTTGCTGTATTTAAAGTTTATTCTATTAAGATATATGTTGCAACACTGTTTGCTTGTTATTTTGTTTATTAAAATGAAATTCACATTACATAAAATTGACCATTTTAAAGTGAACAGTTTGGTGGCATTAAATACTCTTGCACTGCTGTCTAACCACTGCCTCTAGCTTCAAACTTTTTTTTTGAGGCAGAGTTTCTCTAGTTAGTCCTGGCTGTCCTGGAACTCACTATCTATACTGAGCTGGCCCCCATCTCACAGAGATCCTCCTGCCTCTGCCTCTTGAGTGCTGGGATTAAAGGCACGCACCACCATGCCTGGCCTTTCAAAACCTTTGTATTAGCAGGTAAAGGAGCCCTGTAGCCATTAAGCAGTCACCTGACTGCCACTTGTATCTGTTTAGCTTTACATGGTTTTTACATTTTTCTTTATTCTTAAGCAAAAGATGTGTTTACATTTTTCTTTATTCTTAAGCAAAAGATGTGTTCTGCATTTAGACTAGCCAACACCTTTGTGTTCAAGAACCACACACCAGTACCAGCTGAAGGAAGGGACTGAGTACCATGAGTTGAAAAGGTGAAAGGGCACATTTGGCCTTAGGTGATGAACGGAGTGCAAGGCATTCACCGCTCATCACAGCCGCTCTTTTCTCACCTCCCTTTGGTGGAATAGTTCTCTTCACTCACAGTTCTGGGTTTGTTTCTATTTTCTGTGCTTTCATTTTGTTCTCAGACCAACTTTCCAGGCACAGAAGAGAGGACCTCTGGCTTTGCCAGCCCCACAAAGCTCCAGAGCTTGAGAGTTATGAGAAGAGTTGAGCTCCTGCCCAGGGCTCCACCCAGTTCCCGAGAACCCCTCTAATTGGCCTTATCTGGATCACTTCCCATTCCTGTGCCAGTCACTAGAGTTAGGTTGGTCATTTGTTCTGTTCCTGGAGATGAAACCTCAACTCCAGCTCCTTTTTACATATATGTGCAAGATAGCACTGACAGAGTCCCTGTATGATGCCTGTTTTACCACAAAGTTCACTAACTTTTGTTCCAAATCACTGGTGAGAAATCCTTAATTGGTATTCTGTAAATTGAATTTAAGACTATGGAAAGTTATATCTAAGGAGTATTTACCTAATTTGAGGGAAGTAAGACGCTGTCTTTTGAAAAAATAGATTTGAGCACTCCAAGTTTGTCTAGGATAGAGAATCTCCATTGGTTTTAAGTTATTCCATAGAGTGAGTGTCTAGTATCCACAAACCAAGGTCTAGCCCTTATAGGATTCTCATTCAACTGAGACAGACAATAGCAAACAAGTCTATAATGTAATTTCAGGTATTGCTAATAGAAAAATGGATCTTGGTAAGGGTGTGTGCATGGATGCCTGTCTAGGTATTGGGGTCAGAAGAGACTTTCCAGAGTATTTTGACAAGGCCTAAGTTGAGAATGTCTCAATTATCCTTATTTTAGGGAACAGTATTCCAAGGAGAGGGAATTGTTAATGCAAAGTGTTTGAATAATAATTGTCTTGGAACTGTACCAGAGTCCCCAGAGTTAGAGTACTGGGGTAAGCTCAGGTGGGGAAAGATAAGATAGGAACCCCCAGGGGGCAAAGAACAGGGGGCTGGACAGGTCAGGTATTGCTGTGGTTCCTGTTTGGGTAGTAGACCTGCTTGGGTAACTAGCAAGCACTGGCTTTCTGACTACCATTGTCTTTGGTTATCTACTAGTCATTTTTCTATTGCTGTGATGGAACACCATGGCCATGGGAACCTAGGGAAGGATTAGAGTTCCAGAGGGATGAGAGTCTGTGAACATCATGGCAGGGTGAAGGGAGCTGGAAGCTGAGAGCTGAAGGTTCACATCTCAGACACAAACAGGAAGCAGGGAGTGAACTGGGAGTGGCACATGGCTTTGGAAACCTTGAAGCCCACCCCAGTGATGAATTTTTTCCAGCAAGGACATACTTCCTAAGCTTCCCCAAACAGGGTTAGCAAATGGAGACTAGGTATTCAAATGCCTGAAGATATGGGGGCAGGAATCTCATTCATCTCAGTTTACTTCATGGAGAGTCAAATCTTTTGTCCCAAGCTAAGCAGTGGCTAGAGACAAAAGAGAGAAAGAAACGGTATTGGACAACTGAGTGGTGTAGAAGCTGTGGCATCCATACTTGTGGAGAAAGATGAGGACACACAGTTTGTGTCCTTCTTTGCTCTGCAGGGACCAATGATTGAGGATGCAGGCTAGGAACACTGTGACCCATGCAACAGAAAAGCCAGAGTACAATGGGGCATGTGCTGCAGCCCACACAATGGACTGGAGTGGAAATCTGGTAGTAGGCAAAGAACAGGCACACTAACTAGCAAGCGCGTACACATGGATGGAAAGAGGGAAAGGCCAGTAGCTGAAAAAGACTGAGCCCAGGAAGATGTTTAAGGGTCAGAATAGTAATGACTCAGGTGTATAAGTGATGACAAATGGCGGCAGACACTGCAGGGAGGCTTGCTGCAGGTGTCCACTCAATGTTAAACTCATATTTTCTGTTTTGAATGTTTCTTAATAAAATGGACTGAGAGAACTTTGATCTTTGGTTTAGTATTAATTGTACTAAGACCCAGTGTCACTGAGCCTTGTGTTTTTCTCAGATGTGTGGCTTTGGTTAAGACAGAGTTTAAAAGGAGACAGGTACACAAGTTCCTGGGCCCTAAGCTCACTAGCTACCAAAAGCATGGTGTGTGTTTTCTTCTGTCCACCTTTGTGCTGTGAAGAGACACCATGACTAAAGCAGCTTATCAGAAGAGTATTTAATTGGAGGCTTGCTTATTGTTTCAGAGGTTAAGTCTGTGGCCATCCTGGCAGGGGCATGGCAGAAGTCCATGCAGGCATGGTACTGGGGTAGTGGCTGAAAGCTAACTTCCTGTGTGCAAGTTGGAGGCAGACAGATTTGAAACCTCAAAGCCCACGCCCAATATCATATCTCCCCAACAAGGGCACACCTACCCCTCCCAAAACAGTTCCACCAACTAGGGACCAAGTATTCTAATACATGAGCCTGTGATGGCCATTCTCATTCAAACTACAAGTATGTTTTCTGCAGCTGCAATAGCTTAAACCCCAGTGATCCTCTGGAGAAAATGTTAGTCTATCGCAGCATATCCATAAATGCTTGCCTCCTTCTTTAGAGAGCAGCTTAATGGCCTGTGCCTACGCCTCTGCTTGAAGGTTGAAGTCCTGTCTAAAGCATCCCACACGCTGGCCTGAGTCTCCTACTGTGGTCTCTAGGCCAAAGGTCCTACCTACCTTCTGTAAGATGGTGATTCAGAATCAGATGGCATGAGGAGGTTAGTTACAGGAAGAGGATCTTATGGTAGACTTACAGAGATGTCATTTCTGAGAATGGACCATCTCAATAGCACTTTATCATTAGTGTCTGGCAGAATAAGAAGTTGACTCATATGGTCCAAGGCTACCAAGTCTTTGTAAATGAAGATTGTTATGATTGGAAATTTCACCACCTTTCTTTGCATCCTAAGGTATCCCATGTTTGTTTATTTCCCCTCAGTGCAAACACTTGAGTATGACATAAGCAGTCTCTTGCTACCCAGTTCTGTTGTCTATTCTTGCCACTTAATTACAGACACACAACCTTTACTATACTAAACAGTGAATCTCTTTTTAGCAATTGGATCATTACTAAGCATTCAGGGCAAGGTATGTGCTGTTCTTAAAGTTCACTGTGCTTGTTGGATGGGAAATTTATATACATTTGTTGCTTTTAGAATTGTCAAAGATACTATTTTATGTATCATTTGTGTTAACTTTCCTTTAGAGTTGAAAAGTTGTGTTTTCAGATTTGAAGAATAATGTGGACAATGTCCTGGATCATAGTTGCTAATTTCTTCTATATTAGTCCAGCTTTGAAAAAAATTCTTTACAAAACATTGGGAAGAACTTTTTCTTTTCTTAGCTGTTCTTGGGGATGTGCTTACATATTTTATGTGCTTATTATGAAAATTTGAATGAGTGAGCTTGAGTGTAAAAGAAATCTTTAAAAATTCTACAGTCTCTTATCTATTGCTGATATTTGGGTAAACTTGCTCTCTTATTTGTACATGTTCTCCTCTATGTCTTGCTCTCAGTTTTTCTGGTGAGTACACACACACACACACACACACACACACACACACACACACACTTTTATATGAGTCAGCATTATACATAGTCCAATGCTAAGTCTTTATGAAAACACTTTAGACAGTGTTCATATCTGGATGGGAAGGCTTACATTATCCTTACACGGCTGTATTGTGTTCCACTGGGTTCCCATAACAAACTGTCTGATACTACTGTAGGTTGTGAGTTTTAGGCTCTTACACACTGTCAGCAGTTTGTATGCCCAGGAAGGCTCCTGGTGACCAGGATAAGGGTCTTTGTTTAGTTGTGTAAAGGATATCACAGAAGTCACTGATTTAGGCTGCTGACAGGACAAGAAGATTGTTATGTTTTTCTAGTGGTAAAAATAATCCTTTGGAGAAGGCCACTTAAATCTTTGTTAAATTAATCTTATAAAAAAGCCACCCTTTTATCCTGTCCAGGAAGAATGTCATTATCATTGTCTGTGATATACCCTTCTAAAATATGGAGTCTGGGGAAGTGACTCAATGGATAAAGCACTTGCCCTACTAATTCAAGGACTGGAGTTCAGATCCCTATAGTCTACGTAAAAGCCTTGTAGTGGGGCCATGTATAACCTCAGAGTAGTAGAGATTGGATCTCCAAAGTTTCCTTGCTAGCCTAGCGAGAATTGGGGAATCAGTGATGTCTGGTTCTGTGAAAGCCCCTGCCTTAATAAATAATGTAGAAAATAACTTCAGGTGTCCACAAACATGTGCGCTCATGTGCGACTGCACATATGGGAAATCATACACATATATCCACACGCCACACTCATATACATACAAAAATATAAAATAAGCTACTTTCTAGGCTTTTTTTTTCCTTCTGGATTTAAAAAAGGATCTGTAGCTTACATCATATCTCTCCTGTGGGTTTTGTTGTTGCTGTTTGTTGTTTTAAGCAAAATGAAACAGTGCATTTCCAGGTGTGCTTCCCTGCACCCTCCCACCACTCTTTGTGAGTATGGATCGAGTCAGCTGAGCAGTGGGAGTCCAGCAATGTGAGGTCCAAACCTCAGTGACCTGCCCTCCCTGACCCTTCTTCCTACAGCTGCAAAGACTGTACCTGCCTCCTGTTGTTGCTTGAGGGTTAAATGAGTCATCCTATGCAGAGCTGTTTTATAGGCTATTATTATATGATTAATAATAGTTATTTGACACAGACATTATTTGATGGCCTTCCCCGCCTTCCTTCCTTGCCATTTATTGTTTTCTTGTGAGCATCAGGCAAGAGGTAACCATTTAGGTTTTGCTTTACCTACCCTATTTCTGTCTCTAACGTATATGCAACATGTATATCCCCGTCAGCCCAGTCCGGATTAAGACAAAAGTATGTAAGTCTGATTGTCTTAGAAACAATGCATATCCCCGTCAGCCCAGTCCGGATTAAGACAAAAGTATGTAAGTCTGATTGTCTTAGAAACGTCTGAGGGTTCTGTGAGCTCTCCCTCCACCCTTCTTTTCTCTTTTCTTTTTTGTTGAAACAGGGTTTCCATAACCCTGATTGTCTGGAACTTGCTCTGTGACCAGGCTGGCCTCTGATTTAGAGATCTACCTGTTTCTGTCTCCTGAGTGCTGCGATTAAAGATTATGTATTGTCTAGTTTAGGTCCCCAAATGTCTCCATTCCTTGTGATGGACTAGACTAGTAGAACTCAGACACAGGGCACATTTGTATTTTCTCTTGGCCTTGGGAGCATTGCATATTGGCCATTGTATTAACAGTGACAATCTTTTTAGAGCAGGACAGCAAAAGCCTGGTTAGGTGCCTTCATTCAGCAGATAGTCTAAGGTGCTTGTTTTGTTACTATGCATTATAAGTCACTTTGTGCTCGACTTATTCTTTCATATGCATTAATTTTTGTTTTTTTTTTTTTTTATTGTATGTGTTTGCAGGTGGCTTCAGAGGTTGTCATATTCCACAGATTCCACCCAATCCTAGCACCAGTGCAAACTTGCAAACTCTGGTTCTTTACGAGAACAGAAGTACTTTTAACCTGAGATTTCTCTCCATCCCTTAGTACAAACATTAAAAACAACAACAATAATAACAAAAACTTTTGTACCTAGCACATGGCTTGACTTCAGATAAAAGTGTAATAAAAATAATGATAATAATAAAAAAGATGGACCATGGGAACTAAATTTGGAATGAAAGGAAATAAGGACTTGAGTACCACATGGATAGTGACAGAGGGTAGATTCAAGATTTGATTCATGGATCTAGTAGGACTGAAGAGTTGTTGGGATTAGGGTTCTAGGAGTGGGCAGGAAAGATAAAAAATGGCAGGAAGTGGGTGAATGAATCACTTGAAACCGAGGCTTAGGAGGTGGGTAGTAATCACCAAGTCTAGGCTCTGGCTGTGGGTGTGAGTGATAGAGGTGGAGTGCCTGACAGCTTCATTAGGGATGAGGAAGCCAGGCATCATCCTGTAAATGTTGAAATCAACAATAATGAAGAGAGGAGCCAGGCCCTACAATCTTTGGAGAGTGTACTTGTGTGGAAGAGACAGTGTGCCACTCCAGTTGGGGGTGGGGTAGTCATTGGTCTATGATGTGATAAGGAGCAAAGGCGCTTTTTGTATATGCAAGAAAAGAAGAACCAGAATGGCCTAGAAATGGTGCTGTGTGTATGGTTGATGTTGGGGAATTTCCGGGTGTGTATTTGCAGGGTGGGGAAACAGCAAAGTGCCACACTTCATTGAGGTCAAGTAACATGCAAGTGTAGGAGGAAGGTAAAAACCTCACCTGGTGACTATAAGGGACTGCCAGGTTTCAGGTAGAGCTGAGGGAGTGAGCTCTATTAATTAGGAATGTGGTAGAATTTGTTGAGTTTTACTGGCTGTGGTAGGTGGGTGGCTGTGTTAGGGACCTGGGATGAGATTCGGGGGTACTCAGAGTTGTGTGGTATTGGTATCTAAGATGAGGGGCATGTGAGAAGTCTGAGATTCTCAAGAGATAAACACAAACCTGAGGAAGTGGAATGTGTACCCCGGGAGTGGTCCTAGATTACTTCCTCTCACTGTAGCCTCAAGCTTTCTTAGGAGTAACAGTTCTCACAGAAGAGAGGGAACAAGGAGCGATTCCTCCTCTCTAGTGGGTGGGTGGGATTAAGAAAGGAGTCAGAATTATTTTGAATACTTTATTAGTTAATACCTGAATGACTTTGGGGAAGTAATTGCATATCAAATATGTCTAGTGCCTAAAAGTGGATGAGGTTGGAAGTATTGTACTACTTGAGAATTTTGTGGAAATATGAAGTCTCATGTGTTACAAAACTTACTTGTGAAACAGACTTGTCTTCTTGTTCTTAAAGCTTCATACAAATTGTATTTGTGTCTGTGACTAGAAAATCTATGCAGAGAAAGAGATGGGAAACAGTAGGGAGAACTGAGATGCAAAGTTAAGAGAGGGGTTTCTTTTTGCTTTGTTTTGTTTTGTTTTTTATCTGACTTTGATGCCAACAATCAAAGAACTTGCTGTTAGTATTTGGACTTATGGGACAGAACCCATATTAAAAGTGAGGAGTAAGGCCAGATTTGGGCTACCCTGTATGTTGAGCTCAAGGCTGAATTTGTGGAAGGTATGAGCTCACTAACAGAGGTATATGTTGGTTTCCTTTTTGAAATTCCTTGTAACTACTGTAATCAGAACTTCAGTTGTGTGCTCCTTGTGTTTTATTTACTTTGAGAGATAAAGGGAATTGATAGCTTGGAAGAGGTACTTTGTTTTATTTTTGGAATAGTATCTTACTATGCAGCCTTGGCTGGCCTCAAACTCACAGTGATCCACCTGCTTCTGCCTCCTGTGTGCTGGGATCAAAGGCATATGGAACCACTCCTTGTACATATTTTAATTTTTAAAAAGTGAAATTTTGGTTGTATCAACTCATAGTTCTGCCAAGATTTGGAGTATGGCTCCAGGGTAAAGTGTTTGCTGCACAGTTTGTGTGTGTGTGTGTGTGGGTCTGCAGAAGAAATCACATGAAGTTGGGTGAAGTGTTTTTATGTAATTCCAGAACTCATATGGAGAGATGGGAGGCAGAGAGAAGACAGGCCCCAAAAGCTTGCAGGCCAGCTATCCTGGGGTAGGCATCTGTGAACATCCAAGAGACCCTGTCTCAAACAAATAGCAGGCAAGGGCTGACAGTTGAGGTTACCCTCTGACCTGCACATGTGACTGTCCCATGCAACAGGCATAAATGTCTTTCTGTAAATAAGTGATGGTAATTCATCATTGATATCAATTCATTTAAAAGTCATATAATAGAAAATTTAGAAGCCTTACTATTGAACATCTTTCTAACTAGATATCTTTCTAACATATCAGACTTAAATAATAGATGGAGTGTGTGTGTGTGTATATATATATATATATATATATACACATATATATGCATGAGCTAATTTTATAAAATGAGTATTGACAATAGTTTAATGGATGAACATATGCTTATGTTGGTTGCCATTATTTTGAAAATTAGTAGAAATTATAGAGTAGATTTCATTGCTTGTTATCTTTTTTTATTAATTTATTTTATATTTAGATGAAATTGAGCATGTTCAGGATGGTATGGTCATGCACTTATTTTGTGTTTAGGATAGAAGCCCTCATCCTTTCTTCATAGCTAGGAATCTTTTTGGCAGGTTGTAAGAAGTTTTGCGTTGATTTTAAAAGTAAATCACCTTGTTTGCTGTGGCCTTCAGGAATACTTTTGTGTCACCCACAGGAAGGGATTAAGTTATCAACCTTCCCCAAAAAATCTGAGTTTGCTAACTGATAATTCATCCAGTGAGCATTTGTTTAGTGCCTATCCCTTAGGTGCCCAGAGACTAAACTCTGTGTGAAGACTGAGGCATGTAAGTAGGTGCACACATGAAACCAGAAGGTGGGGAGCCAGGCTGGAGTTCCTTCCTGCAGCTGACGTGGGGAGATGAACAGAGCTTAGATAAAGGTCTAGGCCACCTTCTCTGAGTTGCTTTGTATAGGTGCTCCCACCAGAGCCTCAAGCAACATCTGTTTTAGGCCTTGATCACTCTAGGCTCAGTGTCTAAATCTGACTTGCTTTCCATTGCATAAATTTATATTTCCACCCACATAAGGGTTTTGTGTTTGTACATAGTCAGTACAGGAAACCTATACTCTTTAGTTTTATATTTTTGGCAAAATCTCAGTTTGTATCCCAAACTGGCCTGGAATTCACCGTATATTTCAGACTGCCTTAAACTTATGGCTGGCCCTTTGCCTCATCTTCCTGAGTTTTGGGGTTATAGGCATCATCCACCACACTCACCTATTATAGGAAACATTTTAAGAGTCTTCATATAAAGTCATTACTCAAGAGTGGATTTCTCTTATAATAATGATAACTTAAATGTATTTGTTGATTGGTCATGGAAATGCAGTCATTCCTTGGATACCTTCTCATGTTCTATGACAGTCAAGCTGCTGAGTCTGGAAAGCTTCCTGGTACAGTTACCTCCTCAACTGGGTAAGCTGTTTATTACCTGCGATAGCATGCTCTAGCACTTGACTGCATGCACAGGAGGTGCTCAAATGGCCCAGTTGATGTCACAAGGAGTCCTTCCCTGATTCAGGCTAGAACAGGTCACTGTTGACAGAAAGTTTGTGTCAAGGTGCAGGCTTTGCTATTTGGGTTGAGTTCCCCACCCCCTCCCTTCAGTGAAGTTGTTTTGCACCAGCTTTCTTTTTTTGCGCTGATATTTCCACGGTGTTTTATAACCACCCATTCTGACCTCAGCAGCTCTCAAGAGCCCGGCAGCAACAGCGTCTATTTTCCGCTCTCCTGATGTTGGGTCTGTACTGCCTAGGGCGGTTCTGCTTCTGACTGCAGATTGTCTGGAGTTGGCTCTAGCCTCTTGGGTTGGGTCCAATTGTGCTCCTGTGTTTTCTCAGTTCTCTTCAATCACTACCTCAACCTTTCCTAGCCAATTCTGCTCTGCAAGCACTATTTCCTGAAGCAGGCCAAAGGATCAGCCTGGAATCAATGTGAGTGAGCACAATTTATAGGTGTGGCCAGGGGACCAAATAGTGTATGGCATCTTTCGTTTGTTTTGTTTTTTAGACAAGATTTCTCTAACATTCCTGACTGTCCTGGACCTCACTCTGTAGACCAGACTGGCCTTGAATTCACAGTGGTCCGCCTGCTTCTACCTCCTGAGTGCTGAATTAAAGGTGCGCCTCCACTGCCAGGCTGTGCATGACATCTTTACATCATGAAGAAAAGAGGACACCTACCCAGGCTATTACTTCAATGTGAAGTGAGAATCATACCAGCTTTTAAGGCTAATATTAGCCAGTAAAGCTAATCATCATACTAGGCTTATCACTATCAGCCTGTATCTGCCTAGTTTATTGTACATTATTTCCTCTCTCTCTCCATCCCCCTTCTGTGTGTGTGTGTATGGTGTGTATGTGGTGTATTTGTATGTAAACCTGTGTTGTATGTAAACCACTTTTGTGCATGCTAGAGGGTGACATTTGGTGTCTTTTCCTACTGCTCCACTTCATTTTCTTGAGACAGGGTCCCTCACTTAACAGTTACAACTAGACTGGCTAGCCAGCAAGTCCCAGATTCTACCAGAAAATGCTAGGGCTATAGGTGTGTGCTGCATCTGGCCCTCACGTGGTATGGGGATCTGAACTCAGTCCTTAGGATTGCTTGCAAGCACTTACCAAGTCACCTCCCTAACCTTCAGGTTCCTCAGTTTCTAAATGATTATTTGTTTTAGTAAGTCACCTTGAATTTTTCACTTGTTTTTTTTTTTTTTTTTTTTCATTGTCACAAACCTATTTTGATTATCTGGCCTTCAGTAACATTATTCAGGGGATTGGACTAAAATAGAAAATGTATACAAATTGTGTGTCCAGAACTAAGTGGACATGGCATTTTTGCGCATTTTCTATTTTAGTTCAATTCTAAACCAGAGTGTGGGTAAAGGAGGGCTGAAGATCCCCACTGTCTTAGAGGAGCTGGGCTGGAGCTTCTTCTCTTGAGTCTGGCTTGGACTCCTGAATGCGCTAAAGGCTTTCCTTCATTGGTACTACTATAGGGATGTGCAGAAGCAAGTTCTCATGAAGCTATGTTCTTACCCTTTTAACTAAAGAGCAATAGAATTGCCTTTGAAAAGGATTATGTGTAGAAGGAGATGGAGGGAGAACTGGCCTGGCTTCATGGATATGCTTGTTGGCAGTATTTATTGTCATGTTGGGGATTAGTACTGTTTTATATGCGATGGTCTCATTAAGTATATGAATTTCTTTCTGAGTCATTGAATTTGATGGCTTCATACATAGGTGAGGTTGTGTTATTTCTTCCTGATGAGACAGCTTTGTTAGGAGCTAAGTAATTATAAAAAACAGCTAACATTTATATGATGCCAATGACATTCTACAAATGCTTATTTTCTCATTGCCCTAGTCTGCAGTATAGGGACCATTGTTCGTCCTGTTTTTCAGATGAAATTGAGGAACAATTTTACCTCATTTGTCTCAGACCCTGTGCTTCTGCACTTGAAGCTAGACATAGTTTTTGACCCTGGTCTTTGCTGTCATCTCCCAGCTAGAAAAGGAGAAAGAACTGTCAGTATAAGGAGTGCAAAGTTTGGTCTACTATACAGACTATCTTTAAGAGATAGTGGGAAAGTAATGCAGTTTACTTGCTGCTGATGTGAAGGAGAATGAGTGATTAAGGGTTACTTTAAAAATTTATAACTAACCTCAGGCTCTGTAGGGCTGCCTGGTTCGCTTCTCTCTGGTTTATTGGAAGTACTTGGCCGAGTTGGCTGATGGTAATATGACAGCATGCTAGCTAGCTAGCTTCCTTGTCAGAAGCAGAGGATCAGCAGAGGCCTCCCACCTGGCTCTGTGCTCTCCTGCCTCCTCCTTTTTCCTCACTAGCCCCTGAAGTTGTGACCTGTTACACTGCCCCCACTTTGGCTGACTGGCTCACTCTGCTCTGCCTTACTTTGAGCATTTCCTGTTCTTTTTCCTGTGGTTTTTCTGCACATCTCCAGGGGACCATTTATTTCTTCCAAATTCCTGACCTGCTTTGTAGATTTGATTTGAAGTCAGAAATTGAGGCAGGGATTCTACCCAGGCCCTAAGTTAGTTTCTAACTTGCTTGATATTTTGGAAAGGTCGAAGGAGCTTGTCATTTAAGGATGCTCCCCGCCTCACACACTGCTCCATCTTCTTCCCAGTGCTGTAGTGAGAGGAGAGGAGAATAGTCCATGAAAATATCTTGGAAAGCAGAAGGCAGACCATAGCATAGGCATCATTAATATCCCAAATGTGCCCGTGTGGAGTTATCTCCTCTTTGCTTTGGTGCCCAGCCTTGGCGCCCTGGCTGCAGTTGGCTATGGTCACCTGTTCATCTTGATGACCTTGGCTCTTATTCTCTTTGAATTTCTAAGCACTTGCCATTGATAGGGCACAGTAAGTAAATTAATTAGTCAAAAAAGCCTGTCTAAAGCAAGTTTGTGGTTATAGGAATTCCCCTTCCCTAACCAAACTTGTCCTTTATATCTCTTCTTAAAGGTGGTTTCACTAAAAAATACTTAGTTTTATCCCCGCCCCCCCTTTTCAGGATGCTAAATTCCGGTCCCTTCTGTAAAACCTATCTTTACTCTGTATTTTCTGGATTTTGGATTAGATGTGTAGAACATTTGGTATTCAGACTTCGTTCATTCGCTTAACAAAAGAGTAGCCCAGGTTAGTCCCTGGGGCAGGAGGGGCAGCAGTGAACCCTGAGGGAAGACTTCCTGCTCTATTGAGGATGCCAGATGATACAGACATAACTGAATCAGTTGGTTCATTTTAGTGCTATCTTTGATGAAGCTTCTCAGGACAGTGAGTAGATAAAGGAGTGTGTTACTACCTCTATGCCTGACTTACTGTGTACTGCATGACCTTGAAGATATCTCCTTGTCCTGCCAGTGAGAGCTCTAAGCTCTTATCAACAAGAAAGACTCTGGGTGCCTGAGGAAGAAGGTAGCTACTACCTGGCCTTTTGGCTTCAGGAAAGCATTGTGGTCTATATGGAAGCCCCTCTGTTCTTGAGACCTGTCTTTGTTCTGGTTGCTAGTATTTTGAATGTCTCGGAGGGATAACGTGGGAGAGTTGCTGACTGTCCAGTAACCTTTCTGGGCTGTATTGATGCTTCTGTACTCATACTTCCCTGCTAAAGGAATAATTGGTTTCCTGCGTCTGAAGCTCTTTCACTGCAAGGTAGAAGGCAGGAGAACAGATGAAAAGTGCGGAGTGACACTTGGGACATTTGTGGATTTCTTTGAGGTGTTAATGAGTGATTCCATTTTTGAAGGAGGAAGCCAAACCAGCCATAGGATGTTCTGGGAGTCAAGCCAGTATCCTGAGGGTATCCAAGTAAAAAATATGTTTGGGAACTTTGAGGACTGTAAAGATGGCACAGAGGGCAAAGTGGAGGGCCCAAGGGGAACAGACATGTGCAGTGGAGGTGGTTATTAGGGATAAATGCTCGGTGTAGGTGCAGACAGGCTGGCGTGTGTGTGTGTGTGTGTGTGTGTGTGTGTGTGTGTGTAAGAGGTGACTGGGCCACCTGTGCTTAGTGCTCTGCAGAAAGGGCACTTAATGCCAGGTTTGCCACTGGGTTTGAGCTGTAGTTATAACATATACAGTCCTTCTTGCCAGTTTGTCAGCAGCTCCACTGTGTGACTTCAACCCGGTTCCTCTCCTTCATCCCTCAGTTTATGCTGGATTCCTGACAAAATCAGGTTTCTCTCTTAGATACAGCCCCTGCCTCCACAGAAATTGACAACTCATGTGAGTTTATAATCATCTTAGAAGCATTATTCTAAGGAACATGTAGTAAGTTTTACACAAACAGGCCTTCTAAGGTATCCAAAGGAAATCAGTTCTGTAGATCCATGCTGTTTGTTACCGTTAGCAGTATGAACCATGCCCAGGCATTGCAGTAAGTGGTCTACATGGATTTATAGTATTAGTTAGGACTGTAAACACAGGGAATATTATTGTTACAGATTGAATGGCACCACCCATTTCTTTTCTTGAATAATCTTTAGAATTTGAGACTGTTTTTTAATTTCTCTTATATGTATAAGTTTATAGCATTAACTCCTGTAATCAGGATCTTATAAATGGCACAAACGATGTTGCTATCTTAGAAAAATGAGCAAGTTTGTTGAAAGTGTATAAACTCCCTAGCCATGAGGTTTTTGCCTGGGTGGATCACCCAATGGGAATGGTAACTGTATCACCCACTTCTCTGGCACGTAGTCCCTGATCTTGGCAAAGCCATGTGAGACAACAGGAAGACTTGATCCACAGCATGGAGGGGAGAGGGTGGGACACCAAGGCTAGAGAATAGGAACACTTAAGCCTAATGCATGTGGCTGCAGGGATGCATTTGGAAGGCATGCTAGGTCTGTTGAACTGGTTTGTCTTTTTGTGCTAGAGAATGTGGTGATGGAGAGGGAGAAGTTATTTGTGTAAGACCGCCACCAGTTAGTTACTTTCCGAAAGTCCATACACCGTTCCCTCTTTGAGGTCCCTGTCAATACTGCTTCTCCCATGAATCTCCATGTCTCCTTCTCCCCAAAGAAAACTCAGCAGACCCACCCACTTACTCCAACCTTTCAGCTGGTCTGTGAGTGTTGTCCTCATCAGTTCTGCCTTCGTTCATGGGCCTCACAATTTCTTGCACATTTGTGTGGAGAGTGGTGCCCCCTGTGCATTTCTGATCTCTCTTAGGTGAATAAACGAATGAGAATATGGCTTAGTTTTTTCTCATAAGGGAATAAGACTAGCTTTATTGTCTTTCATTTCTGAAAATGTTGTGAATTTGTTGTTACTGTTTTTATTTTATCTATCTATCTATCTATCTATCTATCTATCTATCTATCTATCTATCTATTTATTTCAAGACAGGGTTTCTCTGTAACAGCCCTGGGTGTCCCAGAACTCATTCTGTAGGCCAGGCTGCTGGCCTAGAACTCACAGAGATCCACTTCTGCCTCCTGAGTGCTGAAATTAAAGACCTGAGCCTCCACATTGGCTGTATTTGTGAACTCTAATAATGATATAAATGCAAACTTCTCTTTTCAGATAATGTGGATGCAAGTGATCTTAAGCAGTTTTTTGAGACCAACTATTCTCAGATATATTTCATCTTCTATGAAAATTTTATAACACTGGAAAATAGTTTGAAGTTAAAAGGTAAGCATTTCTACAACTCTTTTTTTTTTTTTTTTTTTGGAGTACACAGGAAATGTCAGACATTATGTTGTCATGAGCACAAGCTCTGCATTTCTAAGATTTCTTTCTCCGGGGCTTTAAAACGTTACTCTGGTGGACTGGTTGGCATCTCTGTTTCCCTCCATTGTCCCTTACACAGGTGTTAATTGAACAGCAGATGTCTAAAGGGAAAATAGAAGGAACCCACAGAAGGCATGAATTCCAAAGGGATAAATTATTAAAGATCAAGGGAGAAAAATAATGCATGGACATTTTTAAAAATATCCAGATTTTAGATGCATTTGATGGCACAAGCTATAATCCCAGAATTATGGATGCAGAGACAGAAAAGTCATGAATTCAAGACCAACCTGGCCTGTATAGTGAGACCCTGCTACAAAATCGACACACAATAAAACAACACCAACAGCAAAATCAAATTTCATTAAAGGGGAAGTCAAGTGTCTCCTTTGCCTGTACCTTTTGTCCTTAGGGATTTATTGTATTATCAATGAGTTTTGTTTGTATGTGTTTTCATATTTATGCCCATATGTAAGAGATTCTGGGTGAGGGAATTTGTGTAGCTGGGAATCCAGACTGCCCTTATTCTCTTTGCTGTTTTTCCTCGAGCATCACTTGTCCTGTCTGTGGTGGTTTCCTTCTGTCAGCAGGAAGCAGGTTAACAGACAGACTCTGCTTTCAGCACATAGCACCTGGTCAGTAAGGGTCATTTCTGTCTTTGCCTTTCTATTTCATGTCATCTGTTTGGGAAGGTGGGGCAAACAAGAAGTGTTTTCCCTAGTCTCTTACACCAACTTAGCATAACGCTCTGCTGCTAGAGTCTCCAGCAAGCATCAACTGTTGCCCATTAATGCCCTTCAGTCTTGCCAGGCTGCTGGGAGATGGTTTCAGATCCTACAGGCTGAGGGCCGAGTGCCCCTTTAATGTCCGTTGCCGGTTCTAGTTGCTGCCTATGAGTTACAGACTGATCAGAATCAGGAGTCTAATACTCTCTTCTCAGGGTGAGTTAATTTGCTAGAGGAGTTGGCAGTATGTAGGGAAACAACCTTACTTTTTATATTTATTGCAGATTTTGTTCATTTACTGCATTACACATGAATAATATATATTTTATAGGGTGCCTAAGAGCAGCTAAATAAAGAACTGTGTATGAGGTATGAAAGGTGCCGAACACAGGAACTTCCTTGCCATGGAATTGGAGACCACTACTCTGCATGTACATGATACGTTTTTCTTCACAACCCAGAGCTCCCATAGCCAGAATCTTTTGGGTTTAATGAAGGCTTCATTATGTAGGCATGATTGATTACTCTATTAGTCATAGATGATGAGCTCAGCCTGAAGGTGGGTGGATGGGGCTGAAAGTAGAATTTAAAGTGGAGAACAGCATTGCAGGTAGAGGACAGAGCTTGAGCAGAGGCAGGCAAGTGCCCTCAGGGCATGTGTGAAACCTGTGTTTCTTTTTCTTGTAACATAAAGTATGTGAATGAGAATATGCAGGAAATCCAATTATGTTTGCCTCTGACATAAGTGTCCTGTTAAGTGGTGAGTGCACAGGGCACAGAAGTGAGCTGGGGGGCTGGGGGACTGATGCTGTCTCGCATGTGAGAGCTGCTACTCTGCTAGAGAACTGTGGAGGACTCACACAGCAAGGTGATGATTAAGGGAGGAGAAAGAGTTCCTGTAAGACCGCATACAAAGGAGAAGGAGACGTCAAAGAACCTCCCAGGGCCCCAGTTTGTCTTATGAGGAACCATTGCAGCTGTGGAACTCTTCAAGGAGAACAGTATTTGGGAGGCAAGAGGACGAAGGCAGCCCTATCCAGTCTGTGTCTCGTGGGACCAGGAATAAGTGCTGTCTAGGCGGCAGATATATCGTTATCTGAGTTTGGGGGTGGGGGTAGAAGCTTGCTGTCACCAAGGGAGAAAGTAACTCGGGAAGAGAGAAGAGAGTCAGCAAATAAAGAGGAAAGAGGTATATCAGTGGAAGAGTATTAAGAAATCATGTTGTCACAGAAGCCCAGGGAGAGATTTCAAGGCATGCAGGACAGGAAAGCCTGATGCTGCAGAAAAATGAGGTGCAGTGGGTTCAGGAAATTGGAGCTCATGTCTGACCTGAGGATAGTTCTTGGTAAGGAACTGTCAGAGCTTGACAGGTGGATGTGGAGCAGAGGGGTGTAGAGCTGGGAAAGAAAAGCACCCATGGAGCTGTGATATTAGACAGAGATTGTGTCTTAAGCTGGTTGTGGGAAGAGTTGCTAAGTACCTACCTGTTGGAAGTCTGAAGGGAGCTAGCAGATAGTGTGGGGGTTGGAGAAGGGAGCTGGGAGTCCAGTAAATAGTAGAAAGACAGAGGCAAGTGCAGAGTGGCTTCTTTTTGTCTAAGGAGAGAAGCTGGAAGATAAATATAGACAGATTTTGGGGGGCACAAGAAAGAAAAACTAAAGGGCTTTCTGAGGTACCCCAATTGCTGTGATCAAGCAGAAGTGTGCCCTGTGCATGGAGGAGAAGGGATATGGGCTCAGTGTTCAGTGGGCTGTGGTATGCAGCAGATGACTCAGAGTCTTAACAAGAGTTTGAGGCTCCAGAATACATCAGATGATGAAGTAGACTGGGCCTGGGGTGCCATTGTCTGCTTTTCTTAAGATCTTTCTCAGTTTCCATCTCCGATTTATAAGTTGGCATAAATCTTGAGCTTAAAATTTATCTTGGTCCAAAGGGTAGATATTCCAAATATGAAATGATCTGTATTTACTTTGCTAGTTTTGCTCTGCTCTACTTTGTTATACAGGTGTATGGAAGAGAAAAGGGTCATGATTTTTGCAACCAGAACAGCAATGAGCTGAGTGTGGTAGCTCAAGCCTTAACCCAGCACTCAGGCAGAAGCAGGAGGATCTCTGTGAGTTCAAGGCCAGCCAGATCTATATAGTGAGTTTGAGATTCACTAAGGCTGCATAGTAAGGCCTTGTTTTAACATACACACACACACACACACACACACACACACACACACACACACACCAAAGCAAAAACCAAACAGCAATGAAAAAGTTAAACTATCAGATCTAAAAAAAAGTCAACTCTCTAAAATTATTTTAAGTCATAACTTATTTCCCTTCTTTCTCTCTTCCTCCATTTTTCACCTTTCTTAGAAAATTGTTTTAGAAAATTGTAGTATTTCAAGACTGTATCAGTTACTTTGTGCTGTATTTTAAAAAAAAAACAAAAAAACACTCCCAAATTAAATGCCTTGAAACAACCACCATTCTGCTAATGGCTCTCATGGTCTGCTGGGAAGTGCTTCTGGTTTACTGAGCTTATGCTATTAAGTCAGCTGTTTTGAATGGCCTCACTCACAGGTCTTACAGTTGACCAGAATGCTTTACTTCTCCATTTTGAGACTTCTAGCCACCATGCCAATTTGGATTCCTTTACAGGATGACCCCCACGCTTGCTAGAGTGACATTGGTCAAAGGCTACTACTGGGCAATTCAGATGAGAGAGAGAGAGAGAGAGAGAGAGAGAGAGAGAGAGAGAGAGGGAGGGAGGGAGAGGAGG
>PVIH01009110.1:0-51025 GCA_004025045.1 Sigmodon hispidus | reverse complement strand
ATGAAATCATTTTATGGTAACTTGAGGTTTCCAGTTGTTCAGGACAAAACCTTGGAGATGCTGGCTCTCTCTTCAGAATGTAGCACTGGCCTGCCTCTCCATCCACACTGATCACACCAAAGTTTCTAGTGTCCTTGTCTGGTCTGGCTACCTCAGAAGGAGTCTCCTCACTTCCATTCTTGTGCTTTCTTCTTCCCCAAGTTTCTTTTCAAAAGATCACATGGCCGAAACCCTGTAATCACCGAGTGTCTAGTCCTCAATGGCTTTTCCTTCTCAAATCACTGTAGTGACTTTATCCTGTCCCCATCTGTCTTCCTTAGTGTTGCCACACCTACTCTCTCAGCTTATCTGCTCACATCTTTCCCATCTTTGCTCTAGCCTCCAGGCCTTTGGCTGTTTCCTGACCTGTCAGGCATGCTCAGCCACAGGACCTTTGGTCCACCCTCTTTGCCTGGCCTGCGCCTCCCTAGTATTTCTGTGTAGCTCGCCTCTCTGGCCATTGCACATCTTTGCCTACTTGTCACTTTTCCAGCAAAGGACTTCCCAATTTCCCAAGTCAGAATTGCATATTGGTTTTAGTATCCCCCATTTGTTTTACTCATGGGTTTTCTCACTTATTTATAGTTTGCCTTCTGTCAAAATATAATTTTTTCCAGAACAGGGAGTGTTGTTTGTTTGGTTCATTTCTTTGTCCCTCAGGGCCCAGCAGAATTCCTGAGAAACAGACAGTTTTTAGTATTTGTAAATGAGTGAATGATAGCGCCTTCTTAGAGCTTGTGAGGATTCAGTTAGGTCAGGAACAACTGATAGTTTGACTTTTGTTACTGTCCTTGAGTTGAGACAGGTTCTTGCTGTGAAGCCTAGGTTGGCCTTGAGCTCCTGGAGATTCTTGGCCTTCCGTGCCACCAGTTGTGGGTCACCACACCCCCTGGCTTCATTGGATACAGTCATCTTCATTCATTCACATGCAGCCTGTGGCAACAGAGTCTGATAGTTGCAAGAGAGATCTGAAAAGCCTAAAATATTTTCTATCTGCTGATTCTTCAGTTAGATGACTTAAGCTGCATGCTTAGCACAGTGTCTGGGACATATTGTAGACAGCAAATATAATTCCTGCTGAGGGCAGGTGGTGCAGTTTTTATATTATTAGTTAATATTGTCAAAAGGGCATTTGGGGCCTGCAAATGTAGCTCAAGTGGTAGAAAGCTTTCCTACTATGCAGGAAATCATGAGTTTGATTTCAGCAACACATGAAACTGAGTATGGTCACACACGTTTTGTACTCCTAGTACTTGGGAAGTAGAAGCAGGAGAATTAAACCTTCAAGATCATCCTCAGTTACATAACAAGTTGGAGACCAGCTTGAGCTACAAGACCTGTCTCAAAAACAAAAGCAAAACACAAACAAACAAAAAATTTAAAAACCTCAAAACCAAGCCAAAACAAAAAAACACAAAGTGTAAAAATTGTATAATGAAGGAGACAGACTCTTCTTCTTTATATGTCCATGCTCTGTGTTTGTTAATTTTGTGCTTGTTAATATCCTATGCATTTTTACCATAATTTGAGCTGGTGAGTACTTATTTAAGAAACAAATTTAGAAAACATGGATGTTATGTTTGAAGAGCTTGTATCAGAAAGTATGAGGACCTGATGTGCCAACAGGGCTCCCTTGCCAGCAGTGACCCAAGTCACAGTAGTTCCTGATGCATGTCTGCAGCATCTGAGATGCCTTTCAGCATCATGTGTGGTGATCTAAAGCTGACATGCTAGCATGCTAACTTCTTTTTCTTAATTTCCAGGGAATAATAAATCTCAAAGGGAGGAGCTGGACTCCATCCTCTTTCTTTTTGAAGTAAGTTCTGATTATTATTGTTATTATTAGCTTTTAAAATCCTTATTAAAAATAAGATTGTTTATTTGATCCTTAATTTTACCTGATGACAAATAGAAATGGCTGTGCATGGCTGTATCCTGCCCTCTACATTTTTACAACAGATACCATGGATTTCATTTTTTAAAAAGTACTAACGTTTCCCTTGTGTGAATAACTAGATATAAAGGTACCAGTTGGAAGAGTAAATACATTTTAAATAGTAATAGTTTTTGCTATTTTCCTTTTCACATGAACTTTTATGTGAGTCTTACATAAATGTCCTCTTGTCCCCAAACTGCAGGAGAGCCATCTATTGACATGTGAATCTGACATACAGAAACTCAGTTTCCCCACAATTATGTAATTTAAATAATTTAAAAATTATTTTTTATTTACGGATAGGGTGTTTTGCCTGCAAGTGTGTCTGTGCACCACATATGTACAGTGACCTTGGAGGCTAAAAAGAGGTGTCAGATCACATAGTACTGGAGTTACAGATGGTTGCCAGCTGCCTTGTGTGTGCTAGGATTGTACCTGGCTTCTCTTGAAGAGCATCAGTTCAGCTCCTAACTACTGAGACTCTCCAGCCCCTCAATACATTAATTTTGACTACTGATGGGGTTATGATTTTTGCATATCTTTGTCTCTTTGTACATAGGTAGTTTTTAAAGCTATAATGATGTCTGGTTGTGGAATTTTTTAAATTAAATTAAATTTTATTCGTGTACATGTGCATAGTTGTGCCACAGGCATACCCTGTAGCAAGCATGTGAAGGTCAACTGACAATCTGCTACAGTAAATTCTCTCCTTATATATATTGTGTGTGTGTGTGTGTGTGTGTGTGTGTTTGTGTGTGCATGCATATATACCTGTAAAGTCCAGAAATCAACTTTGGGTGTTGTTACTTCGGGAGTCATTTTGGTTTTTTGTTTGTTTTTGAGCCAGGGTCTCTCACTAGGACCTAGAATATCCTGGCTGATCAGAAAGCTCTAGGAATCCTCCTGCCTCTTGCCTTCTCAGGACTGGAATTACAAACAGGCACCACAATGTTTGCTTGGGTGGAAAGGACTTTACTAACTGAGCTACTTCCTCAGCCCAAACAGGAAGAACATGACTATAAGGGAAGTTTGGATGTGCAGACTTGATTGGCTGGAGGGGAGGCTGGGAAAGGGAAACTCTGTGGGTGAATTGTGAGTGGCTGTTTGAGTGGAGTAAAGAACGGGACATTGCTTATGTATGGTATGGGCTGCTCTCCTTCCACGGGCAGCAGGCATTGATTCATGGCATTATTTTGTCATGGTCATTGTATTTCCTATGGCTACCCTACAGAAAAAGAAATCTATGCAAATAAATATTTTTATATTTAAAAAAATATTTTTTTAACCAGGAATATTAATTAAGCCCATTGCTTAAATCTGTTAACTATCATTTGTTTCACTAATTTCATTTATTTCTGTAACAAGGGATGAATTTACTAAGGAATCTATAATGTATTTCCACATAGCAAAGCATGATAAAAAGCCTGTGATCCTGCTGGGCCATGGTGGTTTACACCTTTAATCCCAGCACTTGGGAGGCAGAAGCAGGCTGGTGTTTCTGAGTTTGGGGATAGCCTGGTCCATAAAGTGAGTTTAAGGACAGCTAGGGCTGTTACACAGAGAAAGCATGTCTTGGGGGTCCAGCTTGATGCCCTTTCTCTCACCTCTGGAGGCATTCACACTCCAGCATCTTATTTCTCTTTTAAAAAAGAGTACAACTGAGTGGGGCAAAATGATACATGCCTTTAATCTTAGCATTCTGGAAGCAGAGGTAGGTGGATATCTGAGTTCATGCCAGTCTGCTCTACACAGAGAAAACCTGTCTTGGGGGGGGGGAGGATGAGGAAGAAAAAAATAGTATTACCTGGCTCAGGGGATGGCTCAGTGGGTAAAACACTTGCCACATAAGCCTGACAATCTGAATTGGAATTCCTCAGAAACAACTTGAAAAGCCAAATGGGGTGAACAGAGTGTCTAAAAATCCTACCATACACCAGAGTTGAGGATTTAGCTCAGTGGTAGAGGGCCTGCCTAGCAAGCACAAGGCCCTAAGTTTGATCCTGGGGTGGAGGGGGATCTAAGCATACCCCTATTGGGAGATAGGAGAGTGAGATGGATGAATTACCAGAAACTCTCAGGCCAGCTAATCTTGCATTCACAGCAATAAATAGGAGAGACCCTGCCTTTGTTGATTTCCCACATGAAATTAGAAACACATACACTACCAGGGCCACACGAGAGTTTATTCAGGAGAGTTACCAGTTGAGTACAGAGGCAGAGATGCAGAAAAGAGAAGAGACAGAATTCCACATGGCTGCTCCTTTTAAGAGAACAGGTGGCCACGAGTAGTCATGCCTAGGGATGTGCCCTCCATATACTTCATGTTCTGCTAGTGCCATGTTGACTTTACCACGTGGCCTTATATACATAGGATACATACCAGGAATTCTTATCTCACCTGGAACCATGTTGGGTTTACCATGTGGTATGCCAGGAATTCTTACAGCCTTAATCCAGGTATAAGATGAAGACTGACATTTGAGGTTGCTCTTTGACCTCTGCATGTATGTCACCGTTGGTGTTTGCTTACACACACACACACATTCACACTCTCTCTCTCTCTCTCTCTCTCTCTCTCTCTCTCTCTCTCTGCCACATGTACTCTTGAGTAATTCATTGTATATTTTGTTTGGTTTTGAGTGTAGCAGAAACATCATCATTATAGCATACTTGTGGCTTTATCTATTGTGCTCAGCATTATATTTCTAATAGCTATTCTGCGATTTAAAATTTAGCTTTAATTTATCTATTCACACTGCTGGATTCATTGGGTAGATAGGATTTATCCAGTCTCCACATTTTGTTTATAGAGGTGTTTTGTTTTCTTTGATTGACTAGTCTTTGCAGTGGTCTGCTTTTTTTACTTGTTGAACTGGCTTAGCTCTTCATTAAATTTGCAAGTAGATGTAATAAAAGTATTCATCATATTTTTCCCAAAGTGAATTTTATTCATGTCCATGCTTCACCAATAAGACTAACATTTTCTATAATTTTTAGTAGCTACTCTGTCAGATTATATAAGCTTGTTTCCATTTCTGATTTGGTCAGATTATTTGAAAAAAATAGATGGGGTTTTAAATTTTCAAGTTTCTTTTTTTCTCTGCATTAATCAGATGATGACTCTTGTGTATTCCAATTCTAGAATTTTCAGGGACCAATACTTTGCATTTAAGGATTTGTATTTTTTTGTGGTTTTAGGCAATTTAATTTTTACATATTTAAAATTTTTATATGATATACTTTGATATTCCTTTACTTTCCATAATTTCTTCCAGATCCTCCTCTCTGCCTACCTAACCAACTTCATGTTCTTTCTTTTTCTTAAAAAACCAAAAAGCCCCTCTCCCCCATAAAAAGCAACAATAACAGAATCCTAACAACCACAGGGCCTGCTTTATGTTATATAGCTATCCCTGAGCATGAGGCCTGCCCTGGAAAATGGTTGATTGAAGAAAACTCATTTTTTTCTCTTCTTACAGATAGTGTCTTGGTTAGAAGTGTAACTTCATGCCCATTTCCCCTCCTTCATGGGGGTATTTTGTATTTTATATCTTATTTAGTAGTTTAAATCTGTTGTTATCTTTTCCATTATAGTGGCTTCTTTTCTTGCATCTGCTATGGCTTGGGTCAATATGAATCACACAGATTTAATTTTTGTTAAGCCTTTCGTTTTCTAGATGGATTTGTTTCAGCTTTTGACAGGAATTTGGGAGTGGTTTCAACCAGAATTATTTTATATTCCTTTGAGAGTTACTAATGGGATCTCAGGATGAATACCCAAAACTTCTGAGGGTAAGGCTCAGGGGCTGGAAGGACTAGACATCTGTCCATTATAGTGTCGGCATGGGAATTATGGCTCCTGAATTCCTCTTTGCTTATAAGTCACAGATCTTTCTTCTTCTTCTCCTTTTTCTTTTCATTTCTTGCTTCTTTCTTCTACTATTTTCTTTGGTGTCTATTAGCATCTCTGAGTCCTGAAAACCATGCTTTGAGTGCTGCATTTGTTCTTCCTTTGAAACTAGTTCTCTCAAAGCTAGGAGGCCTTCGGAGATTTGGGTCCTTCCCCTTTCCCGAAGGACTTTGATGCCTTCCTTCCTGTCCAGAAACTCTGCACTAGGGAGGAAGCTAACTGTGATACATTACTACTTACAGAGAATTGGTTGCCTATATAGAACAAATGTACATTATTCAAAGCTTCATAAAACTTTCACGTTGCATAGTAAATATGGGTGAATGATGAACTTGTATTTCTTTTGTTTATGCTGTATGTTCTGCACTAGCTTTATAAGTTAGCTTGTAATTTGTATGTTTCATTCTGGGCACTAAGCAACTTCATTGCTGCTTTCTACATTAGAAGTGGTTTATGAGGGTTCTGAGGTGAATACTCATCAATGTGTAAATAATTGAGAAAGGCTTCTTTCAGGAGAGGTAAAGTTATTAATATGTTAAATCACAGAAGCAATCCTGTTCATGGACATTCTATAAATAAGAAATGGATTGGAAGAAAGTAGAGAATTACAGAGGCCTGGAGGAGGACTCTGTAAGAGCTACACCTTGCCTTGTGAAGGGGCTAAGTGCTGGGGCAGCTTTGGAATGGAAGCAAATAGTTTTATTGTGTTGTAAGCTGTTGGACAGTATAGTGTTCTGGCAAAGTAAGTGATGGGCAACCAAGGCTGGCAGCTCAGGGCATAAATTGCAGACTATGGATAGCTGTACAGATTTTATTTTTAATTATGTGTGGGGGCTTTTGCATGTGAATGTAGTACCTGCAGAGGCTGAGAGAGCCTGTCAGATCTGGAATTTTTACCCGATGTAGGTGCTGGGAACTCAACTCAGGTCTTCTGTAAGAGCAATATGTATTCTTAACTGCTGAGCCGTCTTTCCACCTTCATTTCTCAGTTTGTATAGAAGAAAGGTTGGGAGGTCTGTGGAGTTAGGTGATCTGCCTCAGGTTGCATATTTACCAAGTAGGAGCCCATAACTCATCACCATGATGTGAGTTTTGCCACCATCTCACACCTCTGCTTGAAACATCCTACCATTGGAGAGTCTGGATACTATCCTGTCTTCAAGCTGCATTCTGCAGGATATTTCTGTCATCTCATGCCCATTCTTATACATTCATTCATACATCAGACAGATGGACCATGTGCATAGTACATGCTAGGCACAGGTCTAACTATTGTCAACAGCAGTAAGCAAGTCAGATGGGGCCTCCAGTCCTTTTGAAGCCTGTGCTAACATTCATGGCAAGCGGAAGAGTTAATTGGGAAGAGTGAACTTAGATCGGAACTCCAGTAATGACCTTGTGAGTTGGGAGGATTCTGCCTGCCTTTTTCAGAGTTATCATTTGGTGGTGACACTTGAAGTGTCCTGCATAAGGGAAAGAAAGGATGCTTAACATGGTGAGGAACCTGATGACTGGACCTCATGTACATATTTTCTTCTCTTGAGAACCATCTTAGATGCAGCCCCAAGAGGATGTTTTTAATGATACCTAGGATTTGTTTTAGTTGGATATGATTAGGCACCCTGATATGAAAATGACAACAATGAAGAAAGAGGCTTAATTATATTCACTCTTCCCTTAAAGCAGGAGGCATGTCACACAGGGTCATAGAGGTTTTACAGTATGAAATCTGCAAACCCAGAGGGCGGAGAGCAAGAGCTTCTATTATGTTTCTAAGAGTGGCCAAGACAAGATGAGCACACTCAGCCGAGTTAGGGTTAAGGAGGCTGGTCATTGAACTGACTCCAGGCTAGTTCTTACATCAACCACAGAGTGATTCTGGAGGAGGAGCAACTCTCAGCGTGTGAGGGCACAAGAAAGAATTTGGGATTGGTTGGTCCTAGGTTGTCTTCTACAGGAATTAGCTAACCCAAAGTGGGCAAGTCCTTCCATTCAGTGAGGCCAGACACTAATATAAAGTAGCCTGCCACTTTGAATTCCATCCCTTTCTAGCAGAAATAGGATGGTTTACAAGTAGCATAAATTCATTAAGAAATAAAAAATTCTTAAATTTGATAGTAAGGAATTTCTTTACTCTTCATACTTGATTAAAACACACACAGAAGAGGTTTAATTTACAAAGCCTGCATGTGTTCTGGCTGTAGAATTCTACCCACTCCCCCACATCCACACACACACACACTTATACACATCATAGTGTTTGAAATTATGGATAAATACAACACTTGATTTTCAGAATTCTTATTCTGAATTTTATCAGAATTATCCTCCAGATGAAGCTTCATTTTAATCTTGTCATTATCTTTCTAGACACCACGAGAATGGGCTCTTTATAGTCTGTAAAATGAGACCAAGCTGGTCTGCCCTTCAGAGTCCTTCATCCCCGGGTGGCAGTGGAGCTTTCCTCCACATCTGCCATTGTCCCTCTGGTGTGTGTGTGTGTGTGTGTGTGTGTTCCTCAGCGCAGGCTACTTTGCTGTTTCCTCTACCTTTTAGAGGTGTGCCTTTCTTTTCGGGGCTTTAACCCTTTTCTTTGGGCCCACTCTTTCTGGCACTGTTCAGACTATTGAATTCTTCTGCCATTGTTGCTGGGATGAAGGGTGGGGAGGGCTCATTCTTGTAGTGAACTTGTATGAAAAGCCACAGTGTGTGACCATTTATTTGTTATCCCTTAATGTGGCCATAAAGTTCCCCAGCCCAGCAGCCATTACTTA
This sequence comes from Sigmodon hispidus, assembly GCA_004025045.1. Classification (NCBI taxonomy): domain Eukaryota; kingdom Metazoa; phylum Chordata; class Mammalia; order Rodentia; family Cricetidae; genus Sigmodon; species Sigmodon hispidus. The sequence continues at coordinate 42,366 of PVIH01009110.1, read as the reverse complement.
CATTTCTTTGTGTCCCCCATAGTGATTTACACTTGTTAATATTTATTGTTGGATTAAAGTCTCTTAAATTCTCAACCTTTCTCCATTGTAGTTATTTGGTATTTTGCATTAGTAGAATTCTTTCCTCCATCTAGAACTTGCTAGATAAAAGAGACAAAGGTCAGAGATGTCTTGGTCTAGATGAGCTTGACAGCAATAAGCTGGTGACCTTGGAAGAGCACTTAAGCCATTCTTTGCTTTGGTTTCCATAGAGTCAGGGTTAGGATGAGGTGAGCCTTGAAGTCTCTTCCAAGTGTCTTAACCTGCAGAACTGTGGTTGTAGCTTTGTTGAAGTGCTCAAACAAGTTAATGGAAAAGTCCTCTTTTAGTATGAGATTTAGTCTTATTCTTACATTTTGTTTTAAATTTTAAAATGATTTAACTCTGGTTGAATCCATTTTTATTAAACTTTATCTATTTTATTTATGTGTATTATCTATTTTAAATTATGTTACTTATGTGTCTGAGTGTTCTTCTGCATGTATGTATGCATGCATATTATGTGTAGTGGAGAATTTGTGGAATCTTCCAGCTACTTCACCTGAAAGGTCATTCCTCTTTGCTAAACAGAGTAGCTTTTACCTTACTGTCTGTCCTTGTGTGGGAGGGGACTTCCAAGAGTTAGCGTTTTACTGTAGTAGATTTCCTGGGCTTCTTGTTAGTCCCCAGGTGTCATGGCTGGGGCTTGAGTACCTCTTGACTTCCCTGGAGCAAGGGAACATGGCTTCAAAGCAGCTTTCTGTAACCATGAAATTGAAAAGCCATGCAAATCTCATTCTTGTGTTTTCATGCTTGCTTTGAGATGAAAATGGCATTAATATAATGGCAAATCAAATTATTCAGTACTTTATCATTCCCCCACACCTTCCAGCTCTTCTCATCCCTCACCCCAAGCTAAAGGATGCAAACTCTTATTATTCCAGGGTGGGATACTGTGTCTCTTCTCTGTCCCTCCTTTGGAAGGGGAGCCTGGTCTGGGATGCACTGAAGGGAGATGGTAAATTACAGCTTGTGAGCTGCACAATGGGTACAGGAGACATTTGGGCTTCTTACAGGGCAGGCACACACAGAGGAAGGGTGTGAACAACCTGAGACACATGGTGTGCTTTTAAAATCCTCAGTACTCAGGGTAGCAAGTAGATGTTTGAGATTCACTCACTCCAGGCTTCCATGGGTGCATTCTCTTTTCTCTCCACAGATTTTGGAGATGCTACATCAGGGTCAGGGTCACATGGTTGTATTCAGGGGTCACTATGTGACCAGTTGTGAGCCTAGGGCTGCAGTGAGTTTTACACCCCACTTTAGCAGATTTCCAGGTGAGTTTGTAGACAGTAGGTTTAGCTTCTCATAGTTCCTCAGAGTAGGGGAAAGAGACTTACATTGACTTTCCTGATAGCAGTCACATGGCTTGTCCCAGCATGTGCAAGGAGCTCTGCAAGTAAGTTGAAACCAAAGGCTGGCCTTCATTCCCTTGACACTATTTTGGATTTGACTACCACCCATAGCTTGAATGTTGGTTTTATTGTTGCAGTCTCTCCTTGGTGCTTGCATTACTGGATACTGGGAACATGTTAAAACATGGGACCTGGGGCTTTTTCCTTGTTTGTAACATGGTTAGGTTATTCTGATGCCTGATTTGTTTTTGACTCAACAGACTGGAAGGTAGAAAGTATAAATGTTTAGTTTATTCTGGTCATAGTTTGCTTATTATATTGTGGTGCATTAAAATTTTGAATTAGAGCACTGAAATCTGAGGTAGAGGTGTCTGTTCCAGTGGATAAAGTAAAGAGGTGAGAAACTTGGGATTGGCCCAGCAGAGTGTACTGAATTACTCCGTTTGCTTTAGAGGAAGGGAACCTGGAGACAAGATGCTTGTGGAAGTCTGAAATTACATTCTTGATTGATTATCTGATGTAGCACAGATGCCCTACCCATTCCAGCATGGTAGCGGCTGACCTGGGCTAACTGACACCCTCAAAGAAGATCATGTAAATGACAGGAAACACACACATGAATCCTTTCAAGGTAATGGAAGAAAACACAAGCCTTAATGACAGGGCATTTACAACTAGTGAACACCTGTGGTATGTTAGAACAGAGCACATCTCTTTCTACATTGATCTCACACTAATGTGAGACCTTGTCTGTATGAATTGGTTTCTTACATTTGCTTAGAAGTTGTACAGATGCTTGCTGTCTTGTAACTTTTCTCTGGCTTGTTTTGTGTGTTAGAGAGTGACACCTAGTGTTTGATGTGCATGTGACACTGGATAGGAAGGAAAGAGCTGACTGAGGCCTTTTTACCCAGCAGTTGATCCTGCACTCAATGAATTTGACAGCATGGCCAATCCCAGCTAGCCTGCAGGTCTTTGGTACTTTCTTCAGTCATTGAGGGAAGCATTTAAATATTAAGTTTCTGGAAGCATTTCATTCAGTCTTTGTTATTTCTCTCTCATTGCTTATGCAGACTCTCTCAAAGTGAATTTTCTCAAATAAAAAAAAAGTGGCCCAGAAAGGATAACCAAGTAGTTATTCTAGTACAAAAATAGAAGAGAGGGTATTATGTGGTAGGTTTTGTGGTTTTTTTTAAATCAAAAAAGCAAACGCCTGCATGAAATGGAGACTAACATGGCAGCTGTGGCTGTGACTGACACTTCTTAGGTGATTTTCTTCTGTACAAATAAGACTCTTCTTCTTAGAGCTGGTATTTCTTCAGGGCAAAGCCTGCTTCTTATGACAGAATTCCATGCTACTAATTTGAAGGATTTGTAAAATGTCTAATACAAGCGCCCCCCCCCCCACCTTTTAGGGTTAGTTCTGAATATGATGTGCAAGTAGAAAACTAAGCTTAATGTATCACGTCTCTGCTTCCAAGGCTTTCAGTGTTGCAATGTTAATAACTATGAAATGTATTATGTTTTAAATGTATATGTTAGCACCTACCGGAACTGGTTTTCTGTTTTGTCTGTGGTTTTGTATATCTTGCCCTAGCTGCTACTTTGGCCTGCTTGGCAGAGCTTCTTGCTGTCTGTCCACTGGAGTATGTCACTGTCTGGTCTGTGGGCACCAGTCTTCTTCCACTTTCTCTCCAGTGCTCTCATGTGATGCAGGACTGTGACTGTACCCCCAGTGCTCTGTCAAGGGCCTCTTCATTTGCCTCTGCCTCCTCATTGCTCTCACCTGTCTTATTTTCGTCCCCAGTGGCAAGCTCTTGGAAGTCCTCAGAGCAACAGGAAAGCTTTCTGGAGGTAGGGTGGGCATTGTTTAGTCTTTCTGAAATGTTCTTCTCTTGTAGTCTCCCCTCTTTGTTTTTGTCTAGATCCTGTTCAAAGATATTTCTGCCTTTCCCTCTTAGATTATAACTGTCAAGAAGAGAGTATGTCTTTTGTTTATCTTTGATCTCTCACATGGCACCTTGCACAGAATGGGCACTTAAATAAGAATATTAATTAACAAATTAATTAAAAGAAACATTTTTTTGCCTTTATCTTTGCTTTAGGAAAAGTCACTTTTTTGGTTTGTGGAATATGCTTTGCAATTTGATAGGTATAATTTTTATTTCCTTTCATTCCAATAATTATCTTTAAATTATCAAAACAATATCATTCTTTTTATATCAAAATACAGTGTTTAATAGTAGCCTTGTTCTTTTTAACCTTCATGACTTTTGTATTTCTCACTTGTTAGCATTTTAAGCAATTTATATCTATGTTATTTTATTATAGTATTTTTTCAGATGCTATTTCTCTTATGTTAAGTGATTTGAAAAATTTATTTTTATTAGCATATTAAATGCAAGTTATGTAAACATAGTCCACTGCTATAAAATTTTTATTTTTATATTCTTATTAGGGAATTACTTTGATTAATATTTGTTGTTAGAATATGAAGTATGTACTTTGTTGAGGAAGGGAAGATATGTGGCTGATGTACTTCTACCTTGGGAACACCTTTCCCTGAACTTCAGATATGTCTAAGCTATATAGGTGACTACATGATTTTCAGATCATTACACCCCTCTCCTTCTCTCAAGGTAGCCATAAATTGCTACAGGCTCATTTACCAGGAACTGCATTGTTGTGTAAGCCCTTGGTCTGCTCTGCATCTTTGTTTTTCTCTCATTCTTTCTGGATCCTGATGCCCACTCAGTAACTCATGATCCGTTTGCCTGATTGTTGTTGTTTAATGAATATACTGTATTTTCTGTTTGGTTTTGCCTAGTGCTTTTAGCTTTGTACTAAATTTACAACTTTTGTGTTTTGCCTAGGAACTTTTCTTTGTTCTTTTATGTGCTTCAGGGGAGTTTGTGGTGTACAATGTCGTGGTACATGGGGCAATCCATAATAGTCTAGATTCATGCTGCCCATGCTTTCTATCTTCAGGTAGTTAATGTTTTATGATTCCAGAAGATTATTTAATCACATATCTATTTTTTTTACTTTATACATTAATTTTTCTAGGTTTTTATCATCTCTCTAATAACCTCGTAAGTCCTTAAGAAAGTGAATCAGAAATGCTAAAACTAAATTATCCTTTTATTTGTTTCTTTGTTTTTAAGGTAGCATTTCTATTTTTCTGTAGGGTTGTCTCCTTTGTGGAACCATCATTCTGGGTACATTGTACTTTCTTGGGATAAAGTCATCCCACACACCATTTTACTTCTGTCTTAGGTTGGCTTTATTATTGCTGTGAAGAGACACCATGACCACGGTGACTCTTATAAAGGAAACATTTAATTGACAGTGGCTCACTTATAGTTTCAGAGATTCAGTCCATTATGATCATGAAGGGAGCATGGTTGCATGCAGGCAGAGGTGGTGCAGGAGCTGAGAGTGCCACATCTTGCAGGCAACAGGAAGTCAAGTGACTGTCACACTGAGGAAAGCTTTAGAAAAAGAGACCTCAAAGCCCGCCTCCACAGTGGCATACTTCCTCCAACAAGGCCACACCTCCTAACAGTGCCACTTCCTTTGGTGGGCATATCCTTTCAAACCACCACAGCTGCTTTAAGTAAACAATAATCTTTCTTATTATAATACCCTTGGCTTTATAGGTCTTCATTGATATATCTTCCTTTAAGAATTATGTTCTATATTTATTTTAGTTGTCTTTTTATTGAAATTTAACTCCAAGTTTCTTACAGATTTTAAGAAACCGCTATTTCCTGGGCTAAGAAAAATAACATCTTAAACAATGACAACCATGTATTAAGATTTAAAATGTTTGGAGATACATATCCATTTTCAGTTATCTTTATTGAATGCCACTCAGTGCTACCCTACTATCTTAGGGTTTTTTATTACTGTGAAGAGATACCATGACCACGGCAACTCTTAGAAAGAAAACAAGTGACTAGCTTATAGTTCCAGAGGTTAAGTCCATGTCATCATGGAGAGGAGCATGGTGGTATGTAGGCACATGGTCCTGGAGAGATAGCTGAGAGACCAGCATCTTGTCAGTAACAGAAAGTCAACTGACACACTGGACAGTATCCTGAGAATAGGAAACCTCAAAGTCCACCCTCACAGTAACATCTCTTCCAACAATGCCATACCCACTCCAAAATGCTATACTTTCTAATAGTGACACTCCTTCTGAAATTATGGGGACAATTACATTAAAATTACCACACATATCATGTTAGGGAACTGTTCTCTTTTCCTTTATTGTGTGCATGTGCATACTAAAACTAAACAACTAGAATTCCTTTTTTTTTTTTTTTGATTTGTTCATGTCAGTGCTTATTAGGAAATGTGTGCTAGGCACTGGTCCTGATGTTGGGGACACTAGATGTGTCACTAAAATGTGGGTCTTTTCTTTCAGGGAATCCCACTGTGATGGCAGAGTGGGCCTTATGTATATCCACCTGAGAAGAATGCTGGTAGAGGATCTTTTTGAAATGGTCTTATTTCTGGGGGGGAAATTAGAGTTTGGTATTTACAGTGATCAGTAGGATATAACAATATGGAGCTGATGTTTTCCTTACTCCAGGACAGTGTGCTGACAGTAGTAGTAGTAGAAGGCATGGCTGGTATAAGAAAACCAGGGTGGGTTTTTTGTTTGTTTGTTTGTTGATTGGTTGGTTTGTTTATAAAGCTAAAATGTATTCATTTTATCTTATTTTTTTGGACTGGGTTAGTTAGTTTATTTATTTAATTTATTTTACAATCCAACCACAGCCTCCCCTCCCTCCTCTTCTCATCCTCTCGCCCTGCCCTACTTTCTCCACTCCCTTCAGTCCACCCATCCTTTGTATTCTTTCAGAAGGGGGCAAGCATGGCATGGCAAACGGCCATAAGACTAAGCACCTCTTCCTGCATTCAGGCTGGACAAGGCAATCCAGCACATTCATTTTGTTTTTAAAATTATTTGTTCATGTTAGCTCTGTCTCACTTGAATTTAAAGGTTCTAAACAAGTATTCACCACCAGTGAAAACATGCTGTCTATGTAAGAGTTGAATTATTTTTAGGAATAAACAGTAAAACAAAGTTGTCTGTAGTTAGACGTGGAAGCATGTGTGGTGAGCTTGTGGGCTCTATGTGCAAGTGTCCTGAAGCCAGACTGCTTGTGTAGTCCAGGTTCTTGCAGAATACTCCTGTGAAAGGACTGCCAGTTCTCAGTCTAAGATTTCTGCACATTGTTACTCCCAAGGTCATGAAACTGAGATGTCTGCTCTTTTAAATGAAGTCTGTTTCCTCCCAGGGTAGCATCTTCTGTACACACACCACTGTACCCTGCTGCTGGCCTGGGAAAGAGTTGCTCCCCAGCTCTCTAGTTGCACACTGAACAGGCTTAGTTGGTTGTTTCAGGTAGAGTAACTGGTATGCATTAGTATGTAATATCTGTCTCATCTTTCACTGCTCTACTTTCCATGTAGACTTGCAGTCAAATGTGAATCGACTTGGGTATGCTGCAATTGTCTGGTAATAATTTGGGAAAAATAAGTTTCTCATCTAAATTAAATGAAGACTGGAGTTTTAAAGTTCACTGTGGCATCTTGTATAAACTGCAACTTATGTTTCATATTATTCCTGGTCATGCAGTAGGTTCTGAAGAAAGAGTAGCTATGGATAATCAGTTAAAAGAACGACAGATTCCCTGATGTGCTGATCGGTAGTAATACCTAATTTTGATTTTGAGTGTGCTGTAATGGATTACCATATAGATGCAGCTGAGCACTGAGCATTAAACAGAGTCATGTGTTTTCCAGAAAAGTAATATTTATTCACACTGTGTGACTTTCTTGAAATATTTTTTTATTTTATTCTCCAGTGAAACTGCAAACAAGATGTCAATAGCTTATGTGACATTCACAGCAGTGTAGCTTAGAATATCAGCTGCAGTACAAGAAATGCCAGATTGCATTTGCTTTACCAAAGATAGGCTTCATCTGAGACTTCTGAGGCACAGGCTTAGCATTTAGACTAGGTAGTTGTGTTGGATTTATATTTGTTGACCCACATAGGATTTAATCCATAAAAAGTAGCCCTCACAATATTAGAGTACAGAAAGTGTGGGTACTGTTTCACTTTCTGAATTGTTGTATTAAGTTCTGTCATTTGGGGGTATATTCTTTTTAAAAAATTATGTGTTTTTTGGGTGTGTGTGTTTGGTGTGCACTTATATATGTAGATGTTTTTGTTTTCTCATGTAATATATACATACATATTTTCAAGACAATGTTTCTTTATGTAGCCCTGGCTGTTCTAGAACTCGCTCTATAAACCATGCTAGCCTTATACTTAGAGATCTGCCTGCCTCTGCCTTATGAGTGCTGGTATTAAAGACATATGCTGCCACCACCCAGCCTGTTTTCTCATATTAAAATGTTATTTTTTCTGTTATATACTAATAAAAGAAAAGCAAGTGAGGAACATAAATACGTGTTTTAGAAACTGAAAGGTGTGAGTCAGCATCAGTTTGATTTCTGTTAAAACTTAAAAGTCTGGAGAACAAAGGGAATGTCACACATTAATTTATGTCAAGATAAGATCCACCCTGAATCTTTAATTCACCTAGCACCTTCTTGAGTAATAGTATCCAGAGGTGAGCCTGCCATGTAGCTGGGAGCTTCCTTTAAAGGAGAATGCAGAAGAAGGTGTGCCATCTGCTCAGGCAAAATGGACTGTCAGGAAGCTGGCAGCAAAGCACAGGAAGACCTCAGAGAGACAGACTTCCATCTGTATGAAGCCACTTCTCCTGGAAGTTGGAAACAAAGCTTGTGGGGTCCTACCTGGGCTCCTGAAGTGGGATGCACTTCTCCTAGTATTTCAGCCTTTTAATCTGATGAGAATAACCTAATTATTTAAATATTACTGTGGCACACAGCAAGATGTGTTGTTAAGATTCCTCTTCAGGAACTGGCCACCTACTATAAGAGTGGCATCATCTGATGTTCTCTGGCTGTTGGTGCCTTCAGCCTGCCATCCTGGTCATACTCTTCCATCCATGAACCTGGAGTATAAGGCCACACTTCTAGCTGTTTGGGACTTTGCTCTAGAGTTCCCTCTCAGCTAGCAGTGGCCCTTGCTCATCCTTTTCTCAGCCTGTTCCTTCCCTAGTGCTACTGTTCTGTCAACTGTTACTAATAACTCCATTGTATCATATTTTCCAAAGAACTTGTCTTGCAAAGATTACTATTAATTTGTTACCAAAGACACTGACTGACCTTGGCACTACTGTGGGTATAGTTGGCTCTTGGGTTGTTTGATCTGGCAGCAGTCTAGACATGGCATCCTTAATTTTAGTCCGGGTCCAGAGTTGCTGGTGCTGATACTTTCCAGCTGGCTGTGATTATTTGTCTCTATGTGGCTTGTGCGCCATGTATTGTATTCCATAGCCACAGCATAGGGAATAAGTGGGTTCAGGGGTATTAAAGATTATATCCTTTTGGTGGGACATATGAATTTATGTTGTCATCTTGTAAAGTAGGACTTCCTAAACTTTTTTTATTCAAGATTCTCTTTCATCAGAGAAAATTTTACTCAACCTCGGAAATATAGATATAAAATAGATATAAAAATGAAGCATTCATTGATAATAGATCACAAAGAAACCTATTTTAAAATATTTAAAATACATATAGTTTTATTATTTATTAAAGATGTGGTCATACTTGCATGCTAATGAGATAGATGTGCTTATTTATTTTTAACCTTAAGAATTAGGTTTTAGCAGAATAATTGAAGATATACAATATCTTCAGAATTTTTCACAGCTGATCACTGTTTTTGTTTTATGACTGTCAATGCTAAGAATGCCACTCTACACAAATACATAGTATAAAGTGGCAGAAATATGTTGAGGCCATTTCAGAAATTGCTAGAAGTTCTGTCCCAATCTTATGCCAAAACTCATTTAATGACTTTGAACTCAACCAACAATTTTAAGAGTCATCTCATCAATGCAATACAAACCAAAGATATAATAATTTAATGCTTATGTTCTGAGGAATGTTTGTAGAAAAATAGTGAAAATCTTTGTTCCCATAATTAAACCATTATGTTTCTATATGAGCAAATATCTCTCTGTACTTTGTAAAAACACTACAATTCATAAACATACAAAAGTCTTAGATCTGAGCAGTGGTGTTTAGGGTAGCATTTGTTGGCATTACATGCAAAGTGCAGAGTGTTGTGTTGTGTGTTTTGAACCAAGTCTGCAGTGAAGTTGTGCACGGTCAAGCACTGCAAGCTAGACTTCAGCTTCATTGCATGTTTGATTTTGAATTAACTTTTGGTTGTTGCTTATTCAGAAACCTTGTACTGTTGCCAACTTTTTGTAACTCATACACTATTAGGTGATAGCATTTGGAGTTGCACTCCCTAATTTAAGAAGCTGGCTTATAGAGAACTGACTTCTGAGGGATGCGATGTAGCTCAGTAGTAGAGCTCACTGCAGAGCACTTGCATTGGAACTACAAGGCTCTCAGTGATAAGAACTGACTTTCACATCTTTTGATTCCCTTTTTTAAAAGTAAAATTTTAAAATCTGTTCATGATGGCCTACACATTCACTTCTAGAACTTAGGAGGCAGAGATAGGTGGATCTCTATGAGTTCAAGGTCAGCCTGATTAACATGGTGAGTTCTAAGACAGCCAGGGCTATATAAAAATATTCTCTAAAAAAAAAAAAAATCATTTATGTGTATATGTGTGTCTGTCTTAGGGTTTCTGTCTTAGGGTTTCTATTACTGTGAAGAGACACCATGACCACAGCTGTTCTTATAAAGGAAAACATTTAAATATGGTGTTTTGCTTACAGTCTCAGAGCTTTAGTTCAATATTGTCATGGTAGGAAACATGGCAGCGTGCAGGCAGACATGGTACTGGAGAAGGTGCTGAGAGTTCTTACATCTTGATGTGCAGGCAACAAGAAGTGGTCTGAGACACTGGTCATGCCTTGAACATATATGAGAGAGACCTCAAAGCACACCCCTTCAGTTACATACTTCCTCCAAAAAAGCCATACCTCCTAATATTACCATTTTTTATGAGTTTACAGGAGCCAATTACATTCAAACCACAATAGTTGTCTGTGTATCATGTGTATGTATGTGTGTGTAAGTGTTCATTTTTGCATGACTACAGGTATGCACATGCCACAGTGTGCACCTGGAGTTCAAAGGACATTTGTTGGTTCTTGCTTTTCAACTAGTTTGAGGAAGGCTCTCTCCTGTTGTTCACAACTGCTAACTTGCAGAAATTCTCCTTGCCTTCCATATTCCTGTAAGAATGCTTGGAATATAAACCCATGCTTTTACAGGATGCAGGAATAGGGGTTTTCATCCCACAGTGATAATGTGTTACCAATGCCAATAGATATATTCTGATCATTTACAGTTTTCTACATTTAAAAAAAAGTTGCTGGGATAGCGAATTGGTTTAGTGGACAAAGGTACTTGCTGCCAGCCTGACAACTCACTCCAATTCCTGCTACCCAAACATGTAAATAAAAAAATTGACTCCCACAGTTAGCCTCTGGTCCCCAACAATAAAAAAATGAATATTTTGAGCAATTATATTAAGAATAAAAATAATCTTATAATGTAAGTATAATTTACCAGAATGTGCTCTAGAGTGTGGCTCCGCAGAAGGTCATTCTCATTGATTTGGGTTTTGTTTTGTGTAGTTTTTGTGAGTATAATAAAATCTTTAAAAATTGTTTAAGAATTTCATATATGAATATAATGTATTAAATCCATTCCCTTTTCAAACTCCCTTTCACTTCTTCCCTTGCCCCTCCCAACTTCACGTGCTCTGTTTTTAAATTCATGGAATCACATAATGCTTCTTATATGTGCTCGGGCAGAGGACCATTCACTGGAGCAGTAGTCTCCAGGGGCCACATCCCTGAAGAGCTGACTCTCCCTCCCTCAACAGCCAGCTTTTGGTGATGAGGGCTACTTTTACTAGCCCAGTCCTCTTGTTCTTTAGAAATTGGTTTGTTAGCTACTAATGGATACTTTCATAAGTACAATCTTAAGACCTATTTGTAGACATTGATTTTATGAGATTCTTGTATATATATTTTAAATTTACATCATTTATTTATCTGTGCATTGAGGGGGAGGTGAGTAATATGAGTGTATCACAAAATGTATTTCATTTTTTCAAACTTTTATTTTGTAGAAAATACTGCAGTTTCTACCTGAACGAATTTTCTTTCGATGGCATTACCAGAGTATAGGTAAGATGAAAGAAACAATGTATTAGTGATATAGATTTCTACCAGCTGAGGTTTCAGCAATGCTTTGTATAGTTAGGACCACCAAGCTAGCTTATAGAAAGAATTAAAGGTATGGCAATTAAAATCAAGTTCAGCTTGGACTCTGTAGGAAAATCTCTCTCCCCACCATGCTGATGGAGTGGGGAGAATAAGTGACTGTGGAGTGCTCAGTCCTAAGTGCATCACCTATATCATCTCCTCCACCAGAGGCTCAGAAGCTGGGGAGGGGAGGAGCTGCTGTGATTATGAACTCACAGTGGCTGCAGTTGCCTGCCAAATCAAGTCTGTTAACATTGTATAGTAGATGAAGGAGGGGTTAAAAAGGTAGAGGACATGATATTGGGAAGTGCCATAGTGGGGTCCAGTAGGGGGTGGGAAATGGATATGATCAATGAGATTGTATGTATATATGTATTAAATTTTTAATGAGTAAATTAAAAAGTTGAATCATTCACTCTAAATGTGCCCTTTGACATGTAGCCTAGGCTCCCCAGGGGTGTGTTAAAAATGCACAGTTTCCCACTTGAATACTTTAAGATGCCAGAGGAAACTTTAAGTAAAGCAAGTGGCATTACTGTCCTTTCTGCACAGCTCTGTACATCTGTCAGCACAGTTGCAGTTAAAATGTACAGCCTAACAGTCACGATCCAGGCTACCCACTATGAATCCTACATGTGTTTTCTAAAGAGTTCTGCTTCAGTCCTATATCTAAGACTGCTACTCGATACAGTTTTCCTTCTTTACCAGTTGGCTACATTGAAGGAAAGAAAGCGTGAACCTTGGAATGGAATCTTACTTTATTTGTTAATTAATTTCTTCCACTATTTACTGAGGGAAAGAAATCTTTGGGGCAGAAAAAAAGAACATGTCACCGTTCTTACTTTGGTGGGCCTCTTGCCCCGTGGGTACATAGATGAGGAAGGGAGTTACAGTGTAATAATTATTGCTGTGAGGGGATATGGTGGGAAGGGAGAAAGCAGGTTGGATAGCTCCACCTGGGAGAAGTTGAGGGACCCTTCAAGAAGTCACTCCACCCAAGCCTTGAAAGGTGAGCAGGACTACCTGGTTTGGAGAGCAACCGGTACAAATCAAAGAACCTGAGAAAAGATAGGATCATCAATAGATATCCCAAAATTTAGAGCTCTAATTATAATTTAGGAATGTTTCTGTGAAAACAGCTAATAAACTCTTACAGAAACTGAATTCGAGTTTTATGTTAAACATTTAAATTTAAAGAAGATAAAGCATGTCTACTATATATAGTTTTGGAACTCAGTAACTGAATCTTTATTCTGAGAGAGTTTTAAATCTTTTAAATAAAGAAAAATCTCCCTTAAATCTGAGTTTGCTGTTGTAAATGCTTCTGGCCCAAACTTTCCGGGCCTGGATCAGAGGTTTGGTCCCACTCTCAGCCCTGCTTAGCATCAAATAATCACACACACACTTAAATTATTTTATGCTGATTGACCTAAGACTCAGGCATATAATTTGCTAACTCCTTCATATCAACTCAAGCCATCTTGTTCAGCCGTGAGGCTCGGTACCTTTTCTCAGAGCAGCATTTTCTCTGCATCTCCTGGCAGCTCCAGTAACTCAGGCATTTGTGTCTGCTCCCAGATGTTCCTAGGTTTTCTTAACCTGATAGCCTCACCCACACTTCCTATTTGCCTTTGGCCAATCAGCTTTTATTAAACCCATAGGTGGGACAAATATTTATATTAGCAGCATAATCTCACTACAGTTTGCCCTAGCATTTCTTGAAGCATTTTATCTATTTAAAATAAGGTAAAAAATTTAAAATGCAAAATATCACATAAAGAAGTACCATGGGGGATTTGTGAGATTCTGTGGTATGGTAATGAGAAATATCTTGGCTGTTGAGGTAGAATCGTCTTGGCTAAGATGAGCTAACCAGGGGCCCTACTTATCTAAGTTCATGAGGGAATGGCTGAAACTCATGCTCCTGTGGGCATGGAGCCAGTTCTCTTGGTTAAGCAACAACCCCACAGCTTGGACCTTCCTTCACCTCCTTGGTCATATGAAACCTTGCTTAAAAATACAAATTTATGAAAAGAGAAAGGAGCAATCCTATAGAACCAGATAATACTGTTCTCAGAAGACACTGTATGCCAAACAACAATCCCAGCATGAGGTGTGAAAACCTCTTTGGAATTTGTGTCAGAGGCTCTGGAAGCCCCCTGCCCCCAACAGTACAGCCATCAGTGCAAGCCATAGTTCTGGAAGGTGCTCCACAGATTCATGCAAGAGAAGAGGTTTCACCAGTCTTACCCAGCTGTGAGCTTTACAAACTAGAATGCTAACCTGTCAGACAAGTTGTGCCCACTGTTGTGTGGTTATCAGCCACTCCAGGAGTACACGTGAAAGTCAGCCCTGACAGTGCATGTGCTTGGAATCTCAGCACTCATGGGAGGAGGTAAGAGGCACTGTGAAAGCCACACAACCAAGAGGAAGTTCTTGACTCAGCTTGATTTCTCTATCTCTTGCATCTAAAGCATGTGATATCTTTAGCAATAGGCTCTTACCATCTAGTTCCATTGGACAACTAAGAAGAATAGCAATAGCTTGTGTTGTTTGGGGCCTCTGTTCATGAGATTTTTGTCTTCCTAGGCCTGGGTGACTCATGCAGTCTAATTTTCTCCAGCTCCTCTTATTTACCTGTACATTTCATTAAAACAAAACAAAACAAAAAAACTCGAGTAAGATTTCAGTGTGCATGTGTGTGTGTGTATGTGCGTGTATGTGTGTGGTTTTTATTGATGAACATCTAGCCTGGTTCCATTTCTTAGCTATTGTAAATAGAATGAATGGATAAGCAAGTGTCTGTATAATAGGAATATCAGTCATTTGGACCTTAAAAAAAAAAAAAAAGACTTTTTAAGAGCTCATACTCAAAGTACTACTGTCTTGAAAACTATCTTTTCTCCTGTGAGGATGTTTGCCTTTGAAGGTCCATCTTATATATATATTTTTAAAGGCATTCATTTTCTTTTCTTTTCTAAAGTTGATCTTTAAACAGATATTTTGAGGACAGTGAGGACTGCTGTGTTAAGAACACTTGCTGCTCTTGCAGAGGACATGGGTTTGGTTCCAAGCACTCACACATTGGGTGGCTTACATCTGGCTTTAGCTTTAGTACCAGGGGATCCAGTGCTTTCTCTGGCTCTGAGGTCAACTGCATTAACAATGAACACACATATGTATGCATGCATGCATACATACATTTACTCATATAAATAAAAATAGAATAAAACATAGGTATTAAATTTTTCCTTATGTACCTTAAATAATTATTTGTATACTCTTATTTCTAATTAGTTGTTTTAAACTTCCAGGCTCAACTTTAAAGAAGCTTCTACACACTGGAAATTCTATTAAGGTAATTATTTTTTTATGAAAGTATGATATAAAATATATCTAATTATTTTAGATTTATTTATTTTATCGTATATGTTTGAGTGTTTTGTCTGCATGGATGTATATGCACCACATGTGTGCTTGGAGGCAGCAGCAGTGAGAAGAAGGCATTGGGTCCTCTGGAGCTTGAGTTATGGATGGTTGTGATTCAAAGGCTGTAGGATCTCCTTCAGCATGTTTCATTGGCATCTGATAACACATTTTAAATTCTTATCTACTTACATACTTTCTTTTATTGACATCTTTTTAATCATTTAGGAATACAGAAAAGGAGGAATGTGTTTTGAATTCTAAAAATAAGGTAGAGATGGAAGTAAGTGTAGAGTGAAAGGGGACATGTTTGTTCATTTTCTGTTGGGTACTGCTCACCATTCAGATCATGGTGAAGGTGCAGGAGGGAGCTGAGTATAGACACGAGGCAGGGAAGCTGGAAAGCAGCCCCATGTCACTCAGCTCAGCTCCCCCGAGTCCCATTTAGCTTCATAGCACATTATGTTAACATGGCTGAAGTTTTGCTCCATTCTCTCATAGTGTAAATGTAGAAGGAGAGTATCTCTGCCATTGCTTCCATGGACCATTGAGCATTGATGATGGGGATACTGTTGCCTTACAGAATAAATACTATTAATAGTTCAGTGGAAGCTAGACTCTCCTTTATGTGTCTGATACATGTTAACTTACTCAGTCCTCCCCATTTCACAGATGGGGCAACTAAGACATAGAGAAGTCAAATGATTCTTCATGTATCACAGCTAGACAGTAGCAGAGGGTAAATTTGAACCCAGGCTTCCTAGCTCTAGTGCCTAAGCTCTTAGCCTTTGTACTGTATTGCATCCTTGCTTGTTACTGAGGGAAGAGCTTGTGTACTTTAATGATACCTTTATCCCTTCCCTTCTTCTTCCTTCACTTTCTCTTCCTTCACTTTCTCTTTTTTTTTGGGGGGTGGTCAGAATCCTACTTTGAAGCTCAGGGTGGCCTGAAACTTGAGATTTTCCTAACTTAGACTCCCACATGCTGGGATTACAGATGTTATACCACCACACCATTCCTGACACACAAATTTTGTCTGTTTTTCTCTTTCTCCCTCTCTTTCTTTTTTCTTAAGACTGATGCTGCACTGCAAAGCATTTCTACAAACACATGTTAAATGTTTGATTTCTGTTGCCTTTAATTTTGCTTTCAGATAAGATGTGAAGGAATCAGACTGTTTCTTTTGTGGCTTCAAGCACTTCAGACACACTGTGCAGAAGAGCAGGTGCTGATTTTTGCTTGCCTGGTGCCTGGTTTCCCAGCGGTCCTGTCATCCAGGGGGCCCTGCACACTGGAGACACTCATCAATCCTAGCCCTAGCCTGGCTGATGGTAAGCAGCATTAGCAGGTTTGACATGCTGAAGTGACTCTTTTAGGTTTTATTTTTAGATACCTCTCTCTCTCTCTCTCTCTCTCTCTCTCTCTCTCTCTCTCTCTCTGTGTGTGTGTGTGTGTGTGTGTGTGTTCTTGAAATTTCTATTCAAGAACATCAACAAGGAAACCCTCAAGGTAAGCTCAAGAGTAACTTCAAGGGATGCAGAGCTAGATCAGTTCAGAGACTTTGGCTTGCTGCTCCAGAGGACCCGAGTTTGGCTCCCAGCACCCATGTCAAGTGGTTCACACTCAGTTCTAATTCCAGCTTCTGGGGGATTTGGTATCCTCTTCTGGCTTTCTTGAGTACTCATACACACACACACACACACACACACACACACACACACACACACACAAAAGAATAAAAAATGTAGAGAACAAGAAGTGGTAGCATGAGCCTTTGATCCCAGCATGTGGAGGTGGAGGTTGAGGATGAAGATTTTAAGGTCAGCCTTACTTACCTAATAATAAGTTTGAGGTCAGTCTGCACTGTATGAAAAACTCCATCTTAAAAGCAAAACAAACAGACAAACATACCAGAACCAAAAACCCAGAGCCTATTTTCTACTAAATTATAATGAGAAAATTTCTGAAGTGATAGACATAGGAATAGAATGCAGGGGGGCAGATGCTGGCTATGGTGGCAAGTAAGAAGTGTTTTGTGTCAGCTAATGAGACTTAATTGTTTTCCCTAACCATCGTCTGTTGTTCTTATCACTATTGTTTCTTTAAGAGGCCTTTCGTCTTACTTGGCCAGCTGAGTTTTTCCATATAGAAAGATAAGAGTGGCCTCATTGGACTATCTGTGTCCTGTGAATGTGAACTTCCTGCATAATACTTCATTTCATTGGATTTTAGACTGACCAAGACAGGATTTTTGCATGGGAGAGAATGGTCCATAGGAAGGAAAGGCTCTGTGGAACTCTGTACTGGGCCCTAAGCCCTTGTCCATACTGGTTTTCGACTCATTCTGAGCAGTTCCAGCGGCTGGATAGATGGATTGTAATAGAGACCATTTTCAAACCCTTATTTAAAATTTAACTTTGGCGAATAAGCTCTCATCATTTTTTACTTTTTAGCAAAAATATACCCAGAAGAAATCACCCCACTTGTGCCAGCCGTATCAGGGGAGAAGATCGCTGAAGACCAAACCTGCTTTTTTCTTCAAATACTGCTGAAATATATGGTTATTCAGGTCAGAGAAAAATCAAGCTGACTTATCCATGGGCTTGCTTTTGTAGGAGGGAGAGTTACTGCCTCTTTTCTTTCTGTGTGTCTGTATTGCTTTCCTTGAAGTGATTTTATGTGGTGATTCATTAAATGCAGGCCATCCATCATTGCTAGTCCACTTCAGCAAGACTTTGTTGTGAATACTTTTTTGTGGGAATTATTTGAGTTATTTTTACTTAAAGAAAGTTATACATCCTTTGGCGATTTCATACACGAACAGTACATTTAGATCATGTTCATGCCTCTTTTCTGTGTCCCCCTCCCCTATCATCTTTCCAACTTCATTCCTCCTCCTATTCTTCTTCCCTTTTTGTGAGTCAGAGTCTCACTGAGTAGCCCTGGCTGGCATGGAACTCCCTGTGTAGGCCAGGTTGGCCTCAAACTCGGCCTGCTTCTGCCTCCTGAGTATGCTACCTTACCCAGCGCCTCCTTTTTTTAAAATAATCCACCGAGTATAATTAGAGCTGTGCAATTAGATGTGCATGGCATAGGGCCATCTGTTGGATCATGGGCAGCCTACCATGGGCCACACTGCTGGAGAAAACTCTACCTCACCCAGCAGCCATCGCCTGCAGAAGCTCCCCTTCTGTTCATTTTAAAGTGGTGACTGGCTTGGCCTTGTGCAGGCAACCACAGCTTCTGTGACATGCTCTGCCATGTCTAGGAGATAGCTATTTTGTTATAGTCCTTCCTGACCTCTGACATTTAGAATTTTCTACTCCTTTTTCTAAGATGGTCCCTGAGCTATGGGGAAAGAGGTGACATGTGCAGGTGTTCTATTTGGTGGCTGAGCATTCCACAGTCACTTATTCTCTGTACTTTGAACAGTTAGGAGTCTCTGTATTAACTACCATCCACCAATGAGGAAGCTTTTCTGATGAGGGATGTGAGGTGTACTAACTGTAGTATTTAGGAGGCAGTTTGATAGTGTGTCCCTTTAGCAAAATAAGTAGGATCTGCCCTAGGGCCTGTGACACTCAGTCATGGGGTCTTGGCCAGGTTTGCAATACCTGGTATTTGTATCATCTTTTAAGCTTTGTTGAGATATGATTTTATATATTATTACCAATACTATCATTTAAACCTTTATAATAGGAACTTTAATCTAACATCATTTCATGTTTGGATATGTTAATTGAAACTGTAAATTTACAAATGTTCTCATTCACATATTATCCAAAGGCCTCAAGCTTGGAGTGGAAAAATAAGGAGAATCAAGATACTGGTTTTAAATTTCTTTTTACATTGTTTCGAAAGTATTATCTTCCTCATTTGTTTCCATCATTTACTAAGTTAACAAACATCTACAAACCTGTACTTGGTAAGTACTCTTTGATTCCTGTGTGGATATCATCCTCAAGGAAACTGTACAATATCTTTTGTAATAATCCTGTGACATTTTGAGGCAAAACAGCCACTTTATGTTCATATTGAATGATAATATTGTGAGAAGTTAAAGTTAACCTAATAAACAATTCAATTTTGTGAACTCACTCAGACTTTGCCTTATGGTAATAAAGAGAACCATGGTTTCTATAAAAATAATTTAAAATGTCACATATCCTTGCATGCTTGCTACCTTTTAATCTCATATTTTGCATTTCTCAGTCTTCTCTTACAAGTGATGAGTTATAGTGATATCAGACCCTGCTCAATGGTTAGGCAATCCCACCCAGGGCACACAGTTGCTGGAGGGATATGCTTTATGTTGGGGCTTTTATCTACCAGGATACTGGCAGGTACTTGTAGAGGGAGATGCTTGAGTGATATGACAGTCTAGGGACAGGGGCCTCAGAATGCTGGGAAACAGAAAAGAACATTTAACCTAGCACCTAAATTTTCCTCTTAATAAGAAATTGGAATTCACACGATGAAGTAATTCCTTACAGTGGTGAAACTGGGGACAAATCTTTTCCCTATAAAGCCATGAAATTAGTCAGGTGGATAATCAAGAATAACTTTGGAGGAGGAAAGGTCCCAAGAGACTGGACTCATGGACACACAGACACATGAGAAGGGAGAAGAGCTAAAACCTGGTGCATTTAAAAAAAAACCCTACAATAACTGACTTAGTGGGCTGCCAGGGCCTGAATTTTGTTATATATATATATATATATATATATATATATATATATATATATTCCCCAAAATTTGTTTCTGTCTTGTCTGTATTCATTTTATCAACACTATACATTATTGATGTTACTGTGTTGAAAGTTATGTATTGAAACTGGCCATGATGGCCCTTAATTAGGATTCACATGGTGCATCCTTGGCCTTGTAAACTTGAGGCAGAAGAATTGTGAGTTGGAAGCCAACTTTGGCTACATATACAGATTCTGTATTTAAAAAGAAATAACAAAAAGTTTTTTTTTTGGCAATATTTAGCCTCACCAAAGTACTCCAGGAATATAGGAAGTAGTTAAGAGCAGGGTAGGACTCATGGCAAGTTCCTATCTCACATCCAGCCATATAGTATTTGATGAAACTTAATGAAGACTGAGTTTCTGAGATCATTTAGATGAAAGGTCTTGGCTTCTTGAGTATAAGGATTACCGAGTTCATTAACATGTCTAGCTTTAGATATTTTTTGTTAAAGTTCATGTTTGCTTTTACATTTGTTACAGGCATAAAATGATATTAAATTGGTTATACCAGAAATGAATATGTTCAGTATTGTAGTCTCAAATAATCCTCAAAATTTTGAATGAGAGCAATTGGCATGGTGGTATTCTATTGCAATATGTAGGCAATAACAGCCACCTCTTTTTATTTATATTGCAAGGCAAAATCAGAATCTAGAAGATGCTATTTTTAAACACTTATAGGTCATAAATTTTAGCTGTTATTTTAAAAATCCAATATATGTTTATTAATTGGAAACATTCACTAACTTAATTATGTTTTCTTTTTATTTCTATCAGAAATTCCCCATTTGAGACCAAAGCCAGTATACGTTACTGTAACTCGAGATAATGAAACAATTTACAGTACAAAAATTCCATACATGGCAGCTCGTGTTGTTTTCATTAAATGGATTGTAACTTTCTTTTTGGAAAAAAAATATCTAACTGCAACGCAGAACACTAAAAATGGAGGTGATGTATTGCCTAAAATCATCCAGGTATGCCAGCCATCATTTTATAATATCTTTTCCTTACATAATAAACACATTCACACATTAGCAAAGTAACTGACTGTTATAGCTGTGGTTCTTGTAGGTTTTGATTTCTTGGCTCATCTGTTTACAGGGCTGAGGTTTCAGAGGAAATTTTGGTCTGAAGTACTTTCTGTATAGTACTGGAATTACTACAAGAAGGCAAGGAGAATTCTGAGATGCTCTTGTGGATACTCTCCTGCCTCCCTTCTTTCTGCTTTACTTAAATGTTGTATCTTCTGAGCACAGACACAGGGTCTTGTCTTTTCATCAGTCACCAGTAGCTCGAAGGCCGTCAGATCATGTAGATGTGGCCTACAGAGAGGGTTCATGCTGTTCTAGATCCTCTGGCTTCTTTGGGGAGGGCTTGGACTAACAACTCAGGATCCTGGGGTACCTGTTCCTTTATGATGCTGTTCCTAGACAAAAGTCTTCATTTGTCTGACACCTTCAGAAAAGGCCTTCTTAGGTAGGAGGGTCTTCAGTATGTGCACTTGGTAAAACACTACTGTTTTCAGAGCTTAGAAATAAGTTGCATTACTGAAGGGTCATGGCTTTGTGTGAGTTGATTATTATTGTTTCTTGTCCCCAAGAACAGGGCAAGCAAGTGTAGTGCACTTATTGAAGATTTGCTGATGTCAAGGAGATTCTAGAAATAGGACATTGATCCAAGCTGGGGAAACATAAGCTGGAGAAAGCAGATCAGTAGTTCATGTCCTTCAAAGTCATTAGTGCCTTGGTGGAGAGAGGAACACCAAGCCGTCTAGAACCAGTGGAAGCACTGTAAAGAATGTACTGGAGACTCAGAGGGCAAACTTGTTTTCAAAAGAGTCTTGGGATAGAATTAGAAGAATGACAGAGAAAGATATATGACACTGAAAGATATAGTTCAAAACAAAACCTCTAAATTTTATACTTTGAAAGCTAAAAGACGAAATGAACATGGTAATGATTATATTTATCTCCTTGAATTTTTCATTTCAAATTTAAAATATGATATTCTTTCATAGATCTAAAGTGAGTGAGCTAAGTGTGATGGTGGTACACACTTTTAATCCTAGCACTCCAGATACAGAGGTAGGTGGATCTCTGTGAATATGAGGCCAGCCTGGTCTACAAAATGTGTTCCAGAACAGCAGGGCTATATAGAAACCCTTTCTTAAAAGCAAAAGAAGCTCAGTGGTGGTGGCATATGCCAGCACTCAGGATGTAAAGGTGGGTTGATCTCTGTGAGTTTGAGGTCAGCCTGCCTGCCGTACAGAGTGAGTTCTAGGAGAGTTATACAGACAAGCCCTGTCTTGAAAAACCAAAACCAAAACAAACAAGCAACCACCAAATAAAAAACAATAACAAAAGTTTACTGTACTTATCTATGTGATCAAAACCGTTTTCAAACAATGCACTAGGTTTATTAAAGACTTACAAATATTTTAAATTTCTGTTTCACAATAGAATTCACATTTTTTGCTACAAGGTATTTTTGCTGAATATGAAGTGTTTTTGTTTTCTGTTCCCCAAGTGAAATAATGTCCTTTTTTTGGTCTAGAACTAGTTCTTTTGACAGGGAGAAACAGCTAATAATGTGCTTTCCAGACTTAGCTCCCCTAGAACTATGCAAATCTGGCCTTACAGATTTTCTTGTTCTGTGATATGTTACTTAACTCTTTGTTACTGTGGTAAAATACCTGAAATAGTCAACTTAAAATGTTTCTTTTGGCTCATGGTTTATAGGTTTTAACCCATGGTCATTTAGTCCTGCTGGTTTGGTTTTGTTCATTAGAGATGGGGGGGACGGACACGGAGAGACAGAGAGACAGAGAGAGACAGAGAGAGAAGTTTGAGAGAGAGAGAGATCAAGGCATCTAAGCATATTTATTTGTATAATTCTTTAGTTGTATTACTAAAACATTACTTTTCCTAATTCTGAGACAATTCTTCCAGTGACCTACAGGCTCTTGGGATGAACAGTGACACACATACAAGCTGAGCTGACAGCTCTGAAGAATTTTATATGTTTGTTTATTGGCTTCTATCATATTCTCTGTTGTTCTTGAACTTTGCAGAGGCAAGGATAGGGTGTGCTGACCATGTTGGCAGATCAAGATAGAGGAATTGAGTGCCATCACACTTAGGCATCACCAACAAAACAACTTACACATCCCCTTGAAAGCTGCTTTGTGGGTAGTAGATGTCCATATTTAGGCTGGTCCTGAGAATGAGCGTGTCTCACTATGAACTGTGAGGTTGAGAGAGTCCTAAGGTAGCAGAAAGACTGATGTAGGGAGTAAGTGACAGTTTGTGTCATGTGCTTTTCTGAGCTGTGGTAGTGCTGGCCTGGTCCTGTAGGCATCTTGTTTTGCTGACAAGGCCTTTTCATGTGGCCGAGGACTAAAAGTCATGTCGGCATAGACCATCAAGATGGACTCATGCTAACTAACATCAGCTTCGAATTCCAGCTTGACTCTAGTGGATAGAAGACAGACCTCCTTCTGTGGCCAGCTCCTCATACTTCACTGAGCCATCTTAGCATTGGAGCTTGGAGCTTCTGTTTAAATGATTGATGCTACATTTGAGTTTCTTCATTGTTGTAATATAAACCACCTCAAAACTTAGTGTCTCAGAGCAGAAACCTTTCATCTCTCTTTTTTTATTTTTCTTTGTGGGACAGGATCTGGCTTTGTACATCTGTGTTTCATGGGCCCTTGGTGTTGACCTATAGCTGGTGGGTGGTTGGTCTGAAGGATCTAAGATGACTTCATTCACATGCCTATTATCACCAGCTCATCTTGAACTACACTGTACTGTTTCACTAGCAAGGTCACTGGATTTCTTATATGGCCACTGGGGGCTCCAAGAACAAAATGTTTTAAGAGCTAGAAAAGGTTAACTTTTCTCCTTTGGATGATTCTCAGTGCTTTTGTTATAAGCAGTCTTCCACAGGTTTCACAGCTCTATGACAGTAAATGAGTAAGTGTAGAGCGCTGCTGTGATAATGGCACACATTGCACTTACACATTAACTTATTGTGGGTTTACAAATGCAAATTAAACTTTTTAGCTGACAAGATTTCACAGCCCTCTTTCCTGAAATAACTTAGTTTTCCTGTTAAAGTCACTGAGTTGAGGAAGAATTATTTGGTTAATTGGAAAATTGGTAAGTAGAGGTTCAGGAGTCATGCTTCAGGCACCTTGCTATATCCTGTGCAAACTGATAGTAATCAGAGTACTTGGAAAAAAGGCAAGACCTGGGTCTGGGAATGTGGATCAGTGGCAGAGCACATCCTCACATATGTGAGATTGTGGGGTCTTTCCTAGTCTGCAACATTCACATATCCCAAAAGGCAATGGGCAAGATACAACTCACATTTTTCTAGGTGCTGGTGAGTGAGGATGTGGTGTGCTAAGATGTGTGATGACATTTTCTAGACTGTTGGTGGTGGTGCAGCACAAGAAAAGGTGCCTGAGCTGGATGGTGCTGGGTCTACAGAGCAGGACAAAAACCATTCTAACAGTAGCACCTTGTCTGACCGAAGACTCAGCAACTCCAGTCTTTGTAGCATTGAAGAAGAGCATCGAACAGTATATGAAATGGTGCAGCGGATCCTACTGTCAACACGGGGTTATGTGAATTTTGTGAATGAAGTATTTCGACAGGTCAGTGTATGTTATATATTCATGAAGTTGAAATCATCTTTGTTCTTGAGTTAGCCAGCTTCCCATTGCTCTAATACATGCATACCGGGGGTATCAGCTTAAATATTGGAAGTCCATTAGTCTCAGTTTCAGTCTTAGTCCAGGGTCACTTGGTCCTGTTGCTTTGGGCCTGTGGCAGGTTGGAATAGTAAGGAACAGGAAGCAGCTGAGGCCTGTTTACCTTATGGGTAGATGCACAAAAAAAGGAGCAAGAGACTAGAGTCTTACAGTCTTTGAAGGCACACTCTGCCATGACCTGTAATATCCCACTAAGCCATACCTCTTAAAGTTTATGCCACTTCTCAATAGTGCTAAGCCGGAGCCAAATTACACATGGGTCCAGAGGAGGATGGGGCTATTCCAGATCCAATCTGTAGCATTATTGTTTTATTTATGACGTGTTAAGCAATAACAATGATGATTTGGCCTAAATTATAGAATTGAATAATGGCCCTTCCAGGCTCACCTTTAGTTTGTCACAGGCTTTTATAACCCACAAAAAGGTTTTTTGTTTGTTTGTTGGTTTGTTTTTTAAAATCACTATATAATGAAGGAACATTCAACAAATACTTTCATGCTTTTATAGCAAACTTAACTCAGAGGTAGATGGATAGAAAGTTATTCTTGTTGCTTAGTACCAAGTGAACCCAGTGTTCCCAGAGCTTCAGCGCTCACACAACCCAGAGGCTCTTTCAGAAAGTTGTACTTTCCCTGAAACATTGTGTGACATGAGTATGTGATAGAAATATCTGTAGCAGAGGAGAAAAGAGATGGATGAGGAAGGGAGTGAAGGGAAGGAAAGCTTTTCATCCAGGACCCTGGAACATCATACCTCAGAGAGGAAAGGTGCTGGGAAGAGCTGAAGCCGGAAATAGCAAGGGGAAAAGAAGGAAGAGATCAGAAGCCGGCCGGGAGTGCAATTGATGCCCGAGGTTTGAAGCAGGGTTGGTGCTCCTGAGTGGGACACAGCAACGTCTGGGATCAATTTTGACTGGCATCTTATGGCTAGCCAGTTTTATTACAATGTAGGTTTATCTTATAAAGGATAAATATACCACTGAACTAAGATTAAAAGCTTGAAATCCTGCTATTTGGGTGGTGAAGACAGGAGGATCAGGAGTTTACAGCAAGCCGTAACTACACAGCCAGCTTGAGGCTACCTGGGCTACGTGAGACCTTTTTTTGTCTCAGAAAACATAGAAATTAAGTAACTGACCAACTAATTATCTAAATAAATGCATCATTATCAGAAGTTGATTAGGAATCATAATATATAGGGTTGTTTAATCTTAGTTTGTATTTAGCAAATCCTTCATTTTAGAATCCCACAGCCTTAGAGTATTTTTCTTGTTGGATATTGTGCTTGGTTTTTTGTTTGTTTTGTTTTTCTGTCAGAGAGTGGTTCAAGACAGTATCCCCAGATTCACTTTCTTTGATCCTTTAAAAACAGTGAATGTAAGTTTTAATTTTTTGTTGTTTGTTTTGTTTTGCTTGTGGCCAGAAGCTTAGCTTAGCTGGGTGGGTATAATAATCGTAGGCTATTCTTGTACTTAGGAATTTGTAACCAGACCTCTCTCAACATACAAACCAGAGCCAGGAAGACTTTAGAAGGACTTAGGTTCTAAAGTTGAAACTTGTGGATGGGTGCGTTTAACATTTTGAAAAGATGAACTTGAACATGTTTACAGTAAGCAGGAAACTGTAACACCTGACAAGTATATACTAGAAAAGGAGAAAGCGGAATTTGAAATGAAAAATCGTAACAATTGGGATGTTTATTAAAACAAAAGAAGACCTCACTGTGTAGTGTTAACAGCAGAATGGAGACAGTAGAAGACAGACTAACGTGGGTAAAGGAGTGATCCTGCACCTGCCTCACAGTGACAGAGGTAAAACCTGGGACAGGTTGAAGCAGAGACTTTAAAGAGCACGCCTGATAATTTGCTTGCTTCTTTCCCAAATCTATTTGGTTTTGTTTGCTTGCTTTCTATTCAGTAAGAATATCTTGCTATAGATGTCCCTTGTTTTCCTTTGAAAGTGTGAATATTTGCAGTTATTTGGCATGGCAGCAGTTGCGGCACAGCTACATGTGTCGGCTACTTTTATGGCAACTTGACACAAAGTGGAGGAGGAAATGCTCTATTAAGATAGGGCTGAAGGCAGGCCATTTTCTTAATTAGTGATTAAGGAGAGAGGGCCCGACCCATTGTGGGCGGGGCCACCCCTGATGGTCCTGGGTTCTATAAGAATGCACGCTGAGCAAGCCATGAGGAGCAAGCATTTAAGCAGCACCCCTCTCCATGGCCTCTGCATCAGCTCCTGCCTCCAGGTTCCTTCCCTGTTTGAATTTCCTGCCCTGAATTTCTTCAGTGATGAGCAGTGATGGGGATGCATGAGCCAAATAAACCTTTTTCTCCTCAATTTACTGTTGGTCATGGTGTTCATCATGGCAATAGAAACTCTGACAAAGACACTGTAGAAAGTCAAGTTTTGTTGCTACCTCACGAAACTGAACATTAGAGAGAGATGGTGGGAAAAGAGGAGCTTTATTGGCAACAAGCTGGACAGGAGGAGGAGCAGCAGCAGCAGCAGCAGCAGCAGCAGCAGCCGCAGCCATCTTATGAGGGGTTGCAGGTGCAAGGCTTTATAGGGATTGATTTGGGCAGGGACTCCGGTGGGCGGGCCTTTGAAATTGGCAGGAACAGCAGAAATCTGAATTTTCAGTAGTTTGCTTTTCTGTTTTACATACTGTTGATATTCATAAGTCAGCAGAGGTTCTGGGTTTGTTCTGTAAATCTAAAGAAAAGTTGCTGATTAAATAGCTTTATGTCCCATTCCATTTTAAGTTCATTTCTTAGGAATAGCTAACTTTGCAATTAGGAAAGTGTGTGGAAGGCAACTGTCTCTGGAGAATAGGGAAGAAACTAAAAAAGCAGCTTTCCCTGAGTAAGATAATGAAATGAAGCTTTTCACAAAAGAAAGGATTTAATCTCTAGGTCACTTCAGGCAGAGGTGTCTTTTGTAGCTGGGGGAGCCTGTAGTACACTGCTCAGCCGTGTAACCACCAAACTCAGGGATTTTACAGATGGACTAAAAGTCACGAAGCTACACTATTAGAGTTTCTTCTCTGTAACACCAGTATACGTTGAGTTACTATGGGTTCCTATGGACTGAATTGAGATGCTTCCAGTTTTTAAACATTTATTTACTAAGTTAAAAGATATTTCTAGTATTTCTTCATTTCCCTTTTCCTGTCTACCTCTGTGGACATATGCTTTGGATTTCTCCTTACAAATTGCAGGTGATTTTTTTTTAAACCTTTTTATAAGCGGTTTTATAACTTCTGCCTTCTGATTGCAGCTTTCTTCTACTTCCGTGTAACATAGCAACTGCTTTTCTTGGATCTCATTCAGCAGTCCTACTTTTACATTCTAATTTTGCCAAGGGCTTTTTGGCTTGTTGCTTCTTTTTTCTTCAGTCCTTATGTGTGTGTTGTTCTCCTGCAGTTGTTTAATGGCTGGCATCATGCATTTCTAACTGAAAATCTATTCTCATTTTCAACATAAGTTCAGGTTCACCCCATTTATTCCTTCTCAGCTTATAAGATTCTGCAGTATATTTGAATTCCACACCATAAAATGAAAATGTGTGTGTGTGTGTACCAGACTTTTCAGAATTACTATATTATGTGTTAAATAATATATTCGCATATGCCTTGTTCATTTAGAATTCTACAAATTCCTGTTTTGTGATACTTTATTTCTTGCCCAATTTCTGTTCTAGAATAATTTCCCTTTATGTCTGAAGGATAATTTTTAGTATTTTCCTTGATTTATGTCTGTTGGTAACAAATTTTTTTAATCTGAAAATGTCTGTATTTTGCTTTCACTTTTGAAGTATATTCTTTAGGATGCTATATTATGTCTATACAGGTACATTGAGTAACTTCAGCCCTTTGTTTCATGGCTTCTGTTTGACAGACACAGCAAACCATGTGGTTTGTTTCTTTGAAGGAAATGTGTCCTCTTTTGCCTCTTGGCTGCTTTTAATATTTCCTGATTGCTTTTGGTTTTCAGCAGTTATACTGTAAAATTCTTGTATCTGTTCTGCTTGCCGTTGTGATTTGTGACTGTGTGGATTTATTCTGTCATCTCAGCCATTCTTGCAGAGCACTCTGTCCCATGTTTTGCATCTCCGTCTAGCTCTGCATCGGTGACCTTGTCACTGCACTACCTCTCTTGCCTCTGCTTACTTTCCTGTCTAATGTAGTCTAGGGATTTCCCTCATCTTCCTCATCTTCACTTTCTCTTTACCCCTTTTGCCCCACCTATATGCACACAGCTTTTAGTATGAATTGTCTTCTTTTCAGACTTTGTTTACTTCAGGTTCTGATAGTCCCAGCATCTAGATTTTCTGTTCATTTGGATCATGCCTGGTTTTTTAAAATTATGATTTTATTCAAATTGACTTAGTGTATTTTCAGTGATATTTAGTAGTATGTTATATATCATATTGCCCTAGTTGCTTATAGAGATATCTTTGGGGTTTCTTTGTAACTTTTATTTTCCCCTATATATGAACTGCTCCTTGCTCTCTTTTAGAAAAGTAGTGAGCTATGCCTTTATGTTGACTTTGGATTACTTAGTTGTCTACATTTTGTCAGAACTGATAAGAAGGAATCTTGTGTTCTAGAATTTGATGTGATCTGGCTGACACATGGGGATTTCTATATCTTATGTACCAATGCTGAAGCAACATCTGCCTGTCATTGGATCCTTTGTTGTGAAACTTAAGGGTGGTATTTAAAAAACATCTGAGAACTACTTCAATTCATTTGTCTTTGTCTGTGTCATTCAAACAGTCATTTGAGTGAGGGGTGCCAGTTCTTCCTGCCTATCTTGCATTACAGAAATAGTCCCTAAATCCGAGATGCAAAAGGCAAACACATTTCCTCTTCTGTCTTCTTGCCTTAAATCACAAATATGTAAGGAGATTCCTTAATATTAAAATTTTCCTTGACTGAAAGATGGCTCAGTTGGTAAAATGCTCAGATCCCTTGTACCCATGTAATAAAATGTAGTACCATGTGTCTGTAATCCTAGCACTAGAGAGGCTGGTATCAGCTAATCTAGTCAAATTCAGTGAAAAGTCCTGTCTTATAAAATAAGAAGGTGAAACAGTCAATGAAGACATCCAGTGTTGACTTCTGGTCTTACATGCACACATAAAATATTTTTAAGGTCCTACAAATGTGCATAGTGTTACAAGGGGCCAGTCTGGTTAGCATTTGTGGGTTTACCTGATGTTCTGACAAATGTAGAAACCTGTCTGGGAAGGAAGTGGAGGAGAAAAGTGGGAATAGACGTGGATGAAAGAAAGGCAAAAGAAGAAGGAAAAGGCAAAACAAGCAAGAAGGACCCATATTTGTAGCAGTCTCCAACTTCTGTGCTGTTAACTAACTCCACTACGGCCAATGCACACTCCCAGCGTGGCTCACCTGAGTGCAGGGCCTAGAACAGGTAAATGCAGCCAGCTCCCAGGCCTGCCACAGTCCATCTCTTACTTTACAAACCATTTCTGTGTTTTTTCTTTTGAGTAAACTTGTAAGTTTAGTGGTAATTATTTCACATAGACAATTAAAATACCTGTATAGGTTTGGTTATTTTTGTATATACAGCTACCTGGTGTATAGAAGAACCTATGAAACTATTATTTCTCTGTTCCAATTATAAAGATGTCTTTTTCCTTGAGGTGAGTGGTGTGTAGAAAAGTATGTGTATGGTCTCTGTACATATTAAAGGTTTCTGAAGTTGATGGTGGAAATGTTTGTAATGTGGCTTTATGATGGTCTGAGCTTGTGTGGCATTAAAGAGTTTTTATTTTGTTTTTTTCTTGCCAGGCATTTTTGTTGCCTTCCTGTGAGATAGCTGTAACAAGAAAAGTAGTTCAAGTATACAAGAAGTGGATCCTCCAGAACAAACCTATGTTCATGGAAGAACCAGATAAAAAGGATGTTGCCCAAGAAGATACTGAGAAACTAGGACTTTCAGAAACGGACTCCAAGGAGGTAACATTATCACTCATTCTCTGAGTTGAGGGTACATACCTCTTGGTTAAGTGTCCAACTCCGCCCATGAAGACAGGTGGGAGGGAGCATGGCATTTTTAGGTTGTTGGGCTCTGTGAGGACCTGCCTTAGAAGCATCGTTCGTGCTCCATCTTTGGTAGGCATTGATCTCCTTCACCGTTAGCCTAGAGCCACATGGGCATGGCCACTCTCTTAATCACTGTTTCAAGACAGCTGTTTTCTCATATTTTGCAATTCTCTTGATGAGTCTGAAAAGCTGTTATCCTCTCCTTGACTTGTTTAAATAAATAGTTGTTGGAAAACATTACATGTAGAATGGTTTGCTAGACTTGTCTTTTGCAGTTCAGTGTCCAGAAGAAATGTGTATTAAATGTTTGAAGAGATTAGAAAAGTAAAGAGCAAGTCCTTCTGCCGTGACAGCAGTGCTGCCTTCCTGCAGGAGCCAGACCTATTCAGGGCTAAGGCTTGAGTAAATATAAATGACAGCACAGAAGAAACACACTATATCTATAGTCCCCACTAAATTCATTTACAGTCTTTAAAATTGTTAGCCACAGGCATAAACATTTTAAATGTCTGAATTGACTCTGTTGTTTTGATATTTCATTATTGGGGAAATTATTTTAGTAAGTAGTTATGAGGTCAGATCGGCAGTAGGTAAGTAGAAATTGTGTGTGTAGAGGCCCAATTTCTATGTCCCAGCATCAGGCAGATTTTACTCTCCCAGTACATACTGAGGGCTGAGACCACCATGAGTGCTAGAGGTTGCAGGAACCAAGGATGTAAACGTAGGCTTCTCCCTACTTGACTAATGGGTTATTATCTTCTGAAGGCCTCATCTGAAAGTTCTGGTCATAAACGCTCATCCAGCTGGGGACGCACATATTCCTTCACAAGTGCCATGAACAGAGGGTGTGTGACAGAGGAGGAGAACACAAATGTGAAAGCTGGGGCCCAGGCTATGCTACAGGTATGCTACCACTGGAACACAAAAACAGCCCTGGTAGACAAGACATTTTGAACATTTGTTTAATGAGAATAATGCCATATGATTGAGCTCTTGCGTTCTAAGTTTTTCTTCCCACCAACAAATGTAAAGGTTTTTTTCTAGTCAAAAACAGACATGATAATTGGTTGCAGGTTTTTGTTTTTTTTTTTTAACAGTGAATGTGAAATATATACAATTTATACCCTAAAGTGTCTTCCAATCACATCTAAATAGTTACTTGGATTTTAATTTGTAAGACCTTATTCTCTGTGTGGTTACACACATACACAAACACACACACACACACACACACACACACACACACACACGCATGCACGCACAAAAAAAAGGGTAAAGATGATTTTCCTCACATAGCTGCAGAGAACTTGCTGTAGCTCATCATTATAGCTTGTGACCTTGACACAGACACTTGGAGGGGCCTTGTCCTTTGTCCCAGTAGCTCTCTTCTCCATGTAGACTGCAGTCGCCCATAGTTCTACAGCTTGAAAAGTTACTGAGTTGGGATTTACATTGTTTTGGTTCTAATTGTATTCAGTAACTTGTCTCTTGAGTGGTTGCTCATGGAGAAAGGGGTTCAATGGAAGTCTGATGAGAGCGTTCTTCTGCTGCTGCTGGGGACGAGTACGGTTTGGACGTTTGGTGTTATCTTAACGGATGCCAATACAGTGACAGGTATTCATGTGTTGGCATCTTGAAGGTATTATTAAAAGTAAAAGTATAGTATGTGAAGACGTCTCACTGTGAATGGGTAGAATTTTCTTTTTTTTTCTTTTTTTTAAAAAACTTTATTTATTTATTATTTATTTATTTGCCTTGGTGTTTGCCTGGAACTGGAACTACAGACAGTTGTTAGCTGCCATGTGGGTGCTGGGAATCGAACCCGGGTCCTCTGGAAGAGCAGACGGTGCTCTTAACCGCTGAGCCATCTCTCCAGTTCGGGTAGAATTTTCAAATTCAAGAAGGCAACACATGAAATTAAAATGTGTTATATTATTTGTGGCTTACTTATTAAAAACATTGTCACTAAAGCTGCTTTAGTTTGTTAATCAGAAAATTCTTTTTTTTCCCCTCTTATTCAAAGCCTTATTGAGATTCGCATTATGATTTTTATCTGGTAGTGATTTTTTTCTATGAAATTGAGACATGAAACCTTTTCCATCTTATTAATGCTAGACCTTCAAGGCTGTTGTCAGTTTTTGAGTGTGTTGATTTGAACCTATTTGGTCAGCCTATGTATTTTATTTGGGATTTCCTCCACTGAGAAGCCAGAGAAGCTGGGTTTGTTCACACTACCTCTTTGCTTATACTGTTTAACCTAAAGGACACCTATAAAGGAGTATGCATCTACTGGATAGAATCTGTCTGATCTGTTTTAAGTGTACCTTTGGCTTACATGTATATCTGTGTACCACATGCATGCCTAGTGTTCAAGGAGGCCAGAAAAGGACTTTGAATTCCTTGGAACTGGAGTTACATACATATGGTTGTGAGCCACTATATGGGTGCTGGGAATCAAACCCAGGTCCTCTGAAAAGCGAGACCACTAAGTCATCTCTGTAGCCCCAGTCTTACCTATTTTTACCATCAAGTTGACAACAATGACTATCTGAAGTTGACGGGTACTAGTGTCATTTTTATGAATGCTGACATGTTGCTCCTTCACTATCTGAGAACCTGAGTCAGCCCTGCTGATACAGAACAGGGAACTTGGATCCCAACGTTCTGGGCAGAGCATAGAGCAGTGAGTTGACTCTCTCATTTTTCTTTTCTAATAGTTTTTTATCTTAAGAATTTTGCTGAGACTATTGTGTCTAGCTGCATAATAGATTTCTCCTATTAAAAGCCCTATGGCAGGGCTGGAGAGATGGCTCAATGGTTGAGAGCACTGAATGTTCTTCTGGAAGACCTGAGTTCCATTCCTAGCATCCACATGGCAGCTAATGACTGTCTATAATTCCAAGATCTGACACCCTTACACAGTTACACATGCAGGCAAAATACCAATTCACATAAAATTAAAAAATGTATATTTTAAAATAAATAAATAAATAATAAAAAGCCCTGTGGCTGGAGAGATGGCTTAGTTGATAAAACATTTGCAACACTTTGTGAGGACTGAAGTTGCCAGAAGCCAGATGAGCTTGGCAGCCCACCTATATAATCCCAGTATTAGGGAGGCAGAGCCAGGAAATCCCTGGGGCAAGTTAGCTAACCAGAGAAGCAAAGACCAAGCTGAGTTTAGGCAGAGACCTTGCTTCAATATAGAAGATGGAGAGGGAGTAAAGAAGACAGCTGATATCAGTTGTGGGTCTCTACATGTACATGCCCATATGTTCAGCCCCTCACTCCCATAACAACACACACACACACCCCACATACTACATATGCATGCAGTAAAGAAAGAAAGTTTTGATCCTAGAAGATGCAATATCAGCCATGTGGCATTGTCTGTTTCCAGGCACACCACTGCACTTGCTCAGTCATATGCCTCTTGGGTACACTCGAAACATTCCATCAGGTAGCAGGTTTCATGTACGATGCTGGAAACTTCTTTCAGTGTCACATGAGTTTACTGTAAATTGATTCTTATTCCTCCAGTTTAATGTCTTAACTTCACTTTGGAAAAACAGCTATAGTGCTGTTGTCTAGCCAAGGGCCTCTCCTCTGACCTTCTGTTCATCCCGGACCTTTTGACCCTGACACAGTGGGCCTGTCTTTTTTTTTTTTTTTCTTAAATTACTACTATTGTTTTGTTGTTACTATTGAAAGATAAAGCAAGTTCAAATATTTTTATGACTCATGACTTAAGTTGCACTGTTTATATGTGGATTAGTAGGGAAAGGCCTTTAGGTGTCTACCTAGACACTTCTAAAGGGTAAGTTATACTACCTGGAACATGTGTCAGTGGTACTTGCTGTATGTAAAGAATCCATGAAATAATCCATAGGGTTTCATTGCTCATAATTAATTGTTTTCTAATGTGAAATTGTTGGCTTTAAGGTCTTTCTTACAAATGCTGCAAATGTCTTTTTGCTGGAACCGTGTGTTGAAGTTCCCATGCTTCTGAGAGAACAGATAGATGCCTGTAAAGCTGTTCTGATTATTTTCCGACGTATGATAATGGAACTTACAATGAATCAAAAGACATGGTAAGTTTACTCTAGATTAACATCCCCGAACATCTGTCTTTTCTTTTCATTATAGGTAATGTGTTAAGGTTCCCATTTATCTAACGTCTTTACAAAACGGGCAACAAGGCAAGCAGCAGCCCCTTGGCAGCTTCTGTGAATTGTGGCTAAGGGAACTACCCAGCACTTGGACAATTTATTTATTTTTATTATTGTTTTTAAAATACTCTTGAACAGGAGCTATCGTGTCACACTACTCAATAGTGGCTTTTGCCATTTTAAACTGTTGTCAGACAGTTTTATGATAAGTGGTATAGGCTTTATAATATGATTCTTCATAAGCTCAAGTTGGTTTGTTGTCCTGAAGTGCTATAAACTTGAGTTTTATTTTCAACTTGGTATTTAAAATTCACTCTGGAAAAACAGTGCTTTTAACTAAGGCACTATCAAAGTGACAGAAAAGTATAGTCAAAAAGTATGTCCTCACTGATTTTTCCTTCCCTTTTTTTCTTTTGCTGTTTTTTTGTTAGTTGTGTTCTTAAAGGTAAGATGTGTTAGATGTTTTCCATGCCGTTTCCCATATTAGATATCTCCACATTGCCGTCAGTGTTCTCAGGGATAGAGCAGCAAGCTTCCCTTCTTCCCATTGTCTTCACATATAGTCTGTCTTAGAAATGCCTCTCAGGTCTGCCTGGGTGTGATCATATCACTTAGCCACCTGTAAACCCACTACAGGTGCCCTTATATCTCAGATTCTAGGGCTTTGAGGCTACTGGGGTCCTGTGACAGTGGAATCCTCTCTGCACTGGCAAGTTTTCTAGAACCACACTGTTTCGTAGATGCCCTAGAGCTAGTACTATTGGTGTTGTACAAGGTGTCTGTCCATGGTAGATGGGAAACCCTAAAAGCAAGGCAAGAGTGAGCTATCAGAGGCCACAGGCCACCAAGAGGAGGGAAGGGTGGGCTCAGAGGAATTCTATCTGTAGCAAGTTCACAAGTATCAAAATGAGAATTTGAAAAATATAAGTTACAAAGTCACCATTCTTGGTCTTTAAATTTGTATTCTTACCAAGTCAAGTAGCTGTTAAGTTTGGAATCATTGCTGCCATGCTCAGTCTAATGTAAACCCAATCCAGTATCATGGCAGTCAGATTCACTGTGTGAGAAATGTTTTCAGCTTGATGGTGCTTCTTATAGCACAGCTGTGTTAATAGTAGTCTTCTGTTTCTTGGACAGTGATGATTTCTGTATATATTGTACAGTATTATAGTTTTTATAATCATGATGAAAATTTTAGGAAGAAAAATAAAAAAACTATTTTTTTCCCTCTAGCAATCTAGAGATTTCCAGGTAAATGTATACAACTGTAGAAATAAATAAAAATAGTAACTAAACATGGTAGAAAATAGAAAGGAGCATGGTCCTGCTTTCCAGCAGACTTTCTGCACATTTAAGTGCCAAATGCCTGATGCTTTCTTTCACTTCCTTCCTTTCCCACTTTGTCCTCCTCTCTCCTCTTTACTCCTCTTTCTCTCCCACCTCTCTGTTTCTTCTCTTTTTATTTAGTAATCAAGTCCTGTTATGAACACACCGCGGTGCACTGAACAGCATGTCCCACTGTGACAGGGGCTTGGGCATCTTTTTTTTTTTTTTTTCTTTATTTTGTATTTATAAAAAAAAAAAAAAAAACACACACACACACACACAGTAAAAAGAATTTAAAATGTGGAAGAGTTAACAATAACTATACAGAGGATAAGAATCATAAGCATGGCTTATCAAGGGTGGAAATACAAATAAGATTGCTACACATATATTTTCTTTGTGTTCATCTTTCCCTCTGAATTTTTTTTTTTTCCATCCCTGTATATCCTTATTCAAGGTCTCTTCCCCAGGCTTGGGTATCTTGACTGTCAGGCCACCCCTCAGCTCTGCCATTTCTTTCTCTTTACTACAGACTTGCTGCCCTGTGCTGTGCACATGTGTCTAGATCTAGGTGGCACATTTGTTTTTCTCCTCCATATTTCAGGGTCTATAGACTGTCTGAAACAGGTACACAGATGGAATAGAGTCGGAGAATGGATGCTGGCGAATTAGTAAACCTGGGACTAGAGCTCAATGGAAGTAGACAACAAGAGAGTAGACAGCAAATTCCCAGAGGCCACTGTATCAGGAGAAGGCTACTGGGATTCTGCATCATCTGTCCACTGCACAGATGCTGGAGAAAAGAAACCACAGTCTGCAGATCTCTGTCTGACCTGGACCAAATCGCTTTGTATATTCTTAGTTTTTCACTAGAGAGTAGGAAGAACAAGAAGAAAGTAATGCAAGTGAATAAACGGTTAGGGCTCAAAACCTTACAGGAAGCAGAGTATGAATGGACTTCCTCTTTATATGGAAGAGAATATGTTCTCCATCCCCACAGAGTCCATGGATGTGAGAAATACAACTTGGCTGTGTAAGAAAGAAAAATGATCTTCTGCTGTTTTAAACGCCAGTTGTCATAATTAGCAGCAGTAGGTTGATTCTTTAAGCCTATTATGTAAAGCCCCCTTCTGTAAGACTGGAAACAGTAGCACATGGTGACTGAGCTCTGGTGACTTCAGCCATCCCAGGTGTGCACTGGTTTAGGCAGGATCTGCCCATCAGTGTTCAGTTCTGACCTTTCCAGACCGCTCCTCTTCTGCAGGAACCGCAGTCATGCAGTGTTATTAACTGCCTCTGTCCTTGCAGCAAAGACCAGAGTCAGTTTTGTTTTCTGTCACTAAACCAGATGCGGACAGGGGTGAGAGGCGGCTTTACAGGTTAAGTGACAAAATGGTGTCGAATGACAGAGTACTGTATAAGTTCTGACTGGCACAGCTATTCCCTTGGTGAATGCCTTGATGTGCTGGCTCAAATAGAGAAAACCATCTTACCCTCCTTCCTGCAAAAAGAAAAGTCATGATGTGAAAATGTCTGGAAGATCTCATCCTGCCAGTTTGCATGGATGTGGAAAGCATGTTTGTAGAACTGTGGTAACATCAAGTAGTTTATGTGGGTAAAATATGATGATCTCATTCTCTAACTGGCACCTAGACTTTTAACAATTTCAGATAATATGTGATTGTCAGTGTTGCTGACTGCAGAAATCTCATGTGATTACTAATATGAGCTTTTATTTTGGGTGGTCCAGGGAGCAGATGCTGCAAATCCTTCTCAGGATAACAGAAGCTGTCATGCAGAAGCCAAAGGATAAGCATGTAAAGGACTTGTTTGCCCAGAGCTTGGCAGGGTTGCTCTTCAGGGTAAGTCTTTTTTATTAAACACTGCAAATGCAGAATTGAAGCAGACTTGGCAAGTTAATTTTAATTACTGAGATTTTACATGATATGTCAAATTAACTTTACATTTTTAGAAATTGTCCTTCTTAGCTTTATCTTAAATGTTGTGTTCTGGTTTTCACAGTTAACATTGGATTTTTTTTAGGCTTTCCTCTCTACCATCTCTTTCCTCTTGGTTTGCTTGAGAGTGATAAGCATTAAGAAGTTGCAGGAGTTGAGCATCTTAGTGGGGGAGAAAACCAGACAATTTTGGCAGTTACAGAATAAATATAGAAATGGGATGAAAACTTGACACAGTTGTGACAGGCAGCTGTACGTAAACCTCAGACTAGATGGAGTGCCTGTGAGAGAGAACATACACCTAGGGAGATGAGGGCATCTCCATGGTTGATAGGTGGAAGGGAGGGGGAAAGGGAGCTATCTGGAGGGGCACTGTGTGTAGAGGGTGAGGTTTAGAGCAGGTGCCAGTGTGATGTTCTAGTGAAAGAGGTCAGGGTGTATTGGTGCAGAGGGAGGGCAACCTCAGGGTCTGTCAGGGCTGTTAACTCTAGTCAAAGAGATACCCATCTCTTTGTTCATGCCCCAGTGGGAGCAGGGTCAAGGGCATGGATAGGCTGACAACTGA
This sequence comes from Sigmodon hispidus, assembly GCA_004025045.1. Lineage (NCBI taxonomy): Eukaryota > Metazoa > Chordata > Mammalia > Rodentia > Cricetidae > Sigmodon > Sigmodon hispidus. Next base: position 3,509 of record PVIH01009110.1, on the reverse strand, counting down.
TGGACTGAATGCCCAGGGAAGTAGCCTCAGGTTACACTGTGTTTTCTAGGGTTTATAGAATTTATGAACAGTTCTAAAAGAACAACATGAAAATCTATGGAAATATATGATATTCTACATCAGACCTGACCTTGGATAATTTGATAGGTGGGAGCACTGTGAGCTGAAATGATGGTTGAGGGAAGAAACATTCTCTTCTCCAGTTCCTGGTTTTTGGATGATATATATGCATACATATAAAAGCATATGTAAACTGCAGTTGGTGTATGTAGAAGCTGCAGAAGGAATTGGCACATCCTCACTTGCCTCATCGATCTCTCCTCTTCTCTTTGACTACCTTGCCTAGTTCGTGGGTATTTGGGATGGGCATACACATTCATTTTTATTTGATTTTTTTTTAAGTCCAGGCCTCAATATGAACCTAGGTTTAGGCCCAGAGTCTCAATCCTATTGCTTTAGCCTTCTAAGTTGTAAGTTTCTATGCCTGTGTCATTACACTCTGATTGCAAGGGTTTTGTTTTTGTTTGTAATAATTCATCCTAGTTTGTTGATGCCACTGCTTTGCTGCCTGCATGATATACAGACACTCTGCACTGTGCTCTCTCTGCACAGCATGTCACTCTCGGCACCTGAGCTCCCTGTCCCCGGGCTTGGCTGTCAAGTGGGAATGAGCTGAAGCTGGTGTCAAACCTGATTTTCATAGTTGTCTGTGTTAGAATTAGAAAGCGAATTTGTTGCAGGATTAGGAATGAGTATATATTATTCTAGAGTTGCCATTTGTTTGGGTCGGGATGGGTGTGGAGGTGAGACAGGAGAGAATTCTCTTAATGGAATGTTCCTGTCAGACAGAGCTTTCTTGCACCACTTTTTTTTTTTTTTGTGGTCCTTGAGTGTTTATGATTTTGCTGTATTTTGGAAGTGAGTACAGAAAAAAGGATGTTTAGATTTAGAATTGACCATGGAAGAGCAGAGAAAGGCTGGGTTTTGTGGAGCTTGACAGATCCTGGTTGTGACTGTGGCTCTGGCACTGTGGCCTTGAGTACCACCTCAGCTTCTGTATCCCTCCCTGCTCTGCAGCCAAGAGAGGGCGACGTGGGAAGTGTAGTAGATTTGTGGTCATCTGTTGACCTGGGTGAGATAGGAGAAGGCAAATGGCTGTGAGCTGACCGTCAGTCTGTCCCCTCAGAGACACAGTACAGTGAAGATGACTAATTTATTTATCATACAGATGAAAATAGCCAGATATTTGTGGTTTTGGTTTTTAGGTAAAGAACTAGTAGAGGGTAAGTAAATTTTAAGTTGCCATTATGCTTTAATCTTTTCTAACTCTCCTTCCTAACTCCTACTTTTCATCAGTTCTATAGGTAATCTAGGTTAGCAAAATTTCTTCTAATAATGGTTGAATTCATCTCATTTAAAAATATTTACCAAATAATGGCAATTACCTCTGTTGATGTTATAGCTTGTTGTTAATGCTAGTTAGACCATATGCTGTAAGTTATTAAGGTGGTCAGGAAGCCTTGCTGTCTATAATAGGGCCCAGGACTTAACAGTGGTTAGTGTCCTTCAGAGTTGGGAGCAGGAGAGAGGAAGTGGTTAGTTATCAGTTGCTATCACTGAGACAGGATGTGTTCTTGTACCGCGCTGTATCTAATTAAACACTGAGTGTCAGTACTGAGCAACCCTTGACTTTGCTGAGAAGTGTAACTCCAGAAAGACCAGGTGACTTTCTCCAGGATGCAAACCAAGTTAGTGGCACAGCTTAGTGCTGGGACTCTCACTTTCCCTCTCTCTTTTGGAAAAGGGAAATTGATCAAAAGGCTGTCCTACTTTTATGTCCAAAGATTTGTCCATCCCATCTCTTCTCAACTAGCTCTGAGGATTTTGCACCATGTTCAAGTGCTATTGTGAATTTTGTTGATGATTTACAGGTCTGTATACATGTTTGTGACATTGGCTGTGACAGAGTCTCTAAACTGCAGGAAGTTACCTCCCTTCCTCCCTCTCTCTCTTCCTCCCTTGTTATTTAAGAGAAGGTCTCACTTGGACTAGAACTCACTATGTAGACCAGGCTTGCCCTGAACTTAGAGATACCTGCCTACCTCTTGTAGGATTAAAGGACCAATGCCACCATATCATCCCTTTTTTTCTTATACTTAGTAAAGTGATTTTCAGTCTTGATATCTTACTATACCAAGACATTTATTTGGTTTTGTTCCTGCTATCAGTATTTAAGCAGAATGGGAGGTGATTCTTAGTGACTTCTGCAGTCTCTACTCTCTTCTCCTACTTTACTAAGTTTATATCTATTGATCTAATTAATATTGGGTCTGTTTTATTACCACTAATATTTTATTGAGTATTTTTATTAAGACTAAAATGCTAGTTTCTGTTTCTATATTTTTAAACTTCTGTCTTCTGAGAGCAGTAAATTAATAGTCTTAATATAATAGAGATTATTGATCTAGTAATAAAATTGACCCAAAACTAAATAAAAGAAAATTAGTCGTCAGTAATTGGCTTTTTTTCATGATGATAGGCTACAAATGCCTTTGGGCTGTCTTTTGAAAAGCAGATGAGTAATCAGGAAGCCAGCAAAGGATATGTGCTGGACATGAAGAGAGAAAAAGTACAGAACAGTTAGAGTAGTGGGGACATAGAGATGGGTAGCCAGAACCCAGGCAGGAAGTGCAGAACTGTTAGAAGGAAGAATCCAGAGTCAGCTGGCTGGGAGATGAGGAAGCGGAAAAGTCTGACTTTGACAGAGAAGAGAAAAAGACTGTAAGCAGAGGGGAAATCTACTTCAAGGAGAGTGTGTTGGTTTTTAAGATGAAGAAGAATTACAGCATGTAGCTAAGGATAGTTTGGCTTAATAGAAGCATAAAATTCTGAGCAGGAACCCAGAGTGGTGCTAGGAATGACTTTGGAATACAGCACAGATGGAGGTGAAGCTGGGTAAACCTTGGCGGACTGAAGGTCTCGTGGGCTGATGTTGAAGGGAGTCTCATTTAAAGAGTTTTCTTTGAATTCTGCAGCAGACCCAGCACTTAGAAGATAACACAGAGGAAGACATTTGTCATGGCCTTTGTGGTGGTGGGGAAAGAGCCACCTTCAGAAGCTGAGTGGTCACTGGACAGAGGACTTTATATTCTCACTAATATCAGCAGCACTAGCCATGCACTTTAGAACAGCATTTCCTCAGATAACTCATAATTCAAGTCATGGTTACAGCTGGTCAAAAGTGAGAATAACAATGAAAAGGATATTGATTTTGTTGTTGTTTGTTTGTTTGTTAAAAATCTTACATTTGAACCCCAGTCCAACTATAGGAACACCTGACTCACTCTTGAGGGAGGGGGGAAAGAACTGGATTTGGCCAGAAGTGGAGACTGATCTAAGCATTATTGGGTCAGTGGGACCATAGGACTGTCTGCTCCCTGCCCAGGGAGGGGATGGGGAGTTGCAGAGAAGAAAAATGACCAGATGTGTTGGGAGGCGGAAGAGACCTT